>AUXJ01005969.1:0-14245 GCA_000482205.1 Herpetomonas muscarum
TCCCCGTTCTTATTTTCCCTTGCTATGTGGATGTATATAACCAACACACTACACGTGCACACAAACACACACGTATATGTACATACAAACGGGAACTCGACATTGAAGAGGAATAGGTACTGTTACAGGTTTCACTTGTTCGCAATTAGAGAGAGAAGGCGCGTGTGACGCTGTTGTCGTCTCAATTCAAAGGGGAGTATAAGACTTTAGATTATTCTGTGTATTAAGAAAAGAAAAGAAAAGAAGAAAAAACATCGGAACAGGGGACACAATACGTTCTTTGCCGACATATATCTCCTCTGTCCGTACACATCACATCGCCCCCCCCCCCCTCCTTTCATCACTCACCACTCGATCTTTGGACTTTATTATATATTATTGTTGAATCATCCGTCACCCACATACGCGTGCTGAGGTTTGCTGTTGCTATTTTTACCCACTTTCTGTTTGTGTGCGCTTTGGCATTAGTTTTTCCACTTCCTTGTTTCCTTCTCCCCTCCCTTTCGTGCCATTATTTGACCTGTTGTGTGCCGTACTTTTTTATTTCTGTACGGTTCAGTATTAAAAAAAAAGGCAGAAGAAGGAAGAGAAAGAAGGCGATGATGCTGCCCAGCGAGGCTCGCGACGGCAACATCAGCGGCGATAGCGATCGCGTCGCTCTTCAGGAGAGGGCACGCCAGCTGCTGCAGCAGCGCCGGCAGGACCCGAACACGCCTCAATACACCCCCGAGGCTGCTGCGGCGATGAAGGAGCGCGGCCGACGGCTCCTCGAGGAGCGGAACGACGAGGTGGCGCAGAGGCTACACCAGCAAAGTCAAAAGCAGACCGCTTTTGGTGCTGCTGCTGCGGCGTCGGCGTTCACGCAGGCCGACATGGATCGCGTCCGCACCGACCTCATCGCCCAGTTCAACGAGCACATGGCCCAGTGCGAGCGGGACAACCACAACTACTGGCAAAAGACGGCTGAGAGCCATGCGGCGGAGCTGGACGCCATCGCGGCGGAGCGCGACGCTGCCCGCGGCGCTGCCGCCGACGCCGAGGCACGGTGTCGAGGGCTGGAGGACGCCAACGCCGCCCTCGCGCAGCAGCTGGGCGCGGCAGAGGCGACTGTCGAGCAGCTGCGCGCCGACGTTGACGCGGCCCGGGAGGCAAGCGCCGCCCTCACTAGCCAGCTGGCCGCCGCCACGGAGGCGAGCACAGCGCTGCAGGCGGAGATGCAGGCCATGGCGACGGCGCACGAACAGGAGCGGCAGGCGCTGCAGCAGCAGCTTCAGGACCACGCGGCGCGCGACGAGGGGGTGATTCGGCGGCTGCAGGAGGAGCTGCTGGAGGCCCGCCGCGACGCCGAGGCTGCCGCAGCCGCAGCCGCTGCCGCCGCTGCTGCCCCAATGGAGGTGACGCACACCGATAGCAGCAACCCCTTCGATACCGACGTTGTCGGCGGCGTCAATGAGAACTCCGCTGCTGCTGCTGCTGCTGCTGCTGCTGAGGCGGCAGAGCTGCAAGCGCAGCTGCAGTCCGCCCTCGACGAGCTCGCGGCGAGTAGGAGGTCTGTCGAGGAACTGCGCGAGGCCCTCGAAGGGGAGCGCGCAGCCCGACAGCAGGCGGCGGTCGATGGGGACGTCTTCAGCGGCGCCGCCCACGATGCCGATGTGGTTGCCAGGCTGGAGGCAGAGTTGGCGGCACTGCGCGAGGAGTGCGAGGCGCTGCGTGTCAAGGAGGCCGCTGCTGCTGTTTCTGCTGTTGCCCCACCGCAGCCGCAGCCGCAGCCGCAGCCCATCGGTCAGCTGCGAGACGAAGGCAACCCCTTTCTCGCGGATATGAGCAGCGGCGTCGAGTTTGGCGACATTGACAATGACAGCAATTTCCCCATTCTCGGCGGGGACGGCGGTGGCAGCGTGGGAGCTGATGGGGCCGCTACGGAGGGACTCGCGAGTGAGCTGGCCTCTGCTCAGGAACAGGTGGCCGAGCTGGCTGCCCGCCTGGCGATGGCCGAGTCGCAGTACCGCGACGCCGAGGAGACGCGGCGCATCCTCGAGGACGACAGCGATGACCTTCAGCGCCGGCTCGACATGGAGCGCGACGCACGCGCCGCAGCGGAGGAGGAGCTCGCCCGCGCTCGGGAGGCGCTGCAGGCGGCACAGCAGCAGCAGCAGCAGCTGTTTGGTGATGCGGCGGGCCAGGAGGAGGATCTCTGGGGTGGTGCCCTGCCACCTGTCGTTGCGGGGCCCCCAGCGGCTCAGGCGAACCCATTCGCCTCGTACTCCGAGGAGGCTCCCTCGAATAGTGGGACCCCCACTGTGACGGCGCTGTCAGCTTCCCCCCCCGTGGCCACTGGTGTGGGTGAGGGTGGTGAGGGGACGCAGCAGCAGCAGCAGCGGGAGGAGGAGGATGCCGGAGAGAGGGACGTCAGCCTGCGTCGTTCCCTGAAGGATGCGGAGGCCCGAATCGGCGAGCTGGAGGGGGCCCTCGCGGAGGCGACGGCGGCAGCATCGAGGGCGGAGCAGCAACTATGGCGGGAGCGCCAAGAGCGGGAGCATAGAGGACAGTCCCCGAGCGCAGCCGATAATGTACCTCTTGTAGCATCCGAGGGCGAGAGCGAGGGCGGTGACGACACTGTCAACCCCTTCGCTGGGCAGCCCGACCCTGAGCTCCCTCCCCAGTCCAACGACACTAGCGTCACGGGCCGCAACGACGACGACGACGAGGACGAGGAGGAGGAGGAGGGTGTTACTTTCACCTTCCCGCCGGAGAAGCACTCGGCCGCCTCGCCAGTAACCGTCTCTTCCGCTGCCCTTCGTACGGAGGCGGTCGCGGACGACGGCGGCGGTGTCAGCCGCAGCAGTGAGAACCCCTTCGCGGCTATGGCATCTGCAGACGATAGCCGGCGTCACAGCAACGCGTTTGACGACCTGGGCGTGAGCGGCAGCACCGCCCCGCCGCCACCTCCACCGCAGCAGCAGCATCGGCAGCAGCAGGTGCAGGAGGAGGAGGAGGAGGAGGGGTGCGACGACGCCGCCTTTAATCCATTCGCTAACCCCAACACACAGCCTGCCAGCAACGGCTCCACCACCCCCGGTAGCGTCATCGCGGAGGAGGAGGAGGAGGAGGATGAGGAGGAAGAGGATGTTGTTGTCGATGTGTCGGCCAGCGCCCCGGCCCCGCCGTTCCCAGGGCAAGATTTCGACCCCGCAACGAAGCGGCGCAGCACCTCCCCTGCCGGCGCCTGCGACGTGGATGCCAGCCACCACGCCTCCGTTGTGCGTGAGCGCGACGCCCTGCTGCTGGAGAACGAGGACCTACAGCGGCGGCTGCGGGTATTTGAGGCAGGGCAGGCCGCCCTAGGAAACCTGTCCTCCGCCGCGGTCGAACCCATCTCGCCGGCTGCGGGCGTCGAGGCGGACAGCGTCGCCGCCCTCAGCGGCCGCTTCAGCAGCAGCATGGAGATTGCCGCAGGGGCGAGCCCCGGAAGCGGCGGCTGGGGCGGTGGTGGCGCCGCCGCCGCCGCTAACCGTGAGCAGGAGCTCCAGGCGCGTGTTGCGGCGCTGGAGGAGGAGCTGGCCACTTTCCGCGACAGCGCCGCGTCGTTGGAGGCGGCCCCTGCAGCTGCTGCTGTTGGTGGTGGTGCCACGGGCCCGAACATGCAGGAGCTGGGTCGGCGCTTCGTTGAGACCCAGCACAAGCTAGAGGCCGCGGAGGCTGACGTGAGGGAGCTGCGCCGGCAACTGCGCGCCGCCCTCAACGAGGAGGAGGTGGAGGAGGAAGAGGAAGAGGAGAATGCGGAGGAGGCAGTTGCGCACGACGACGGCGAGGACGACGCCGCGGTGCTGGTGGGGACGGGGGAGAGCGAGTTCTACAGCAGTGCCCCCGACACGCACACGCAGCGTCGCTGCCCCGACAGCGACGGGGCTGCTGTCCCTGTCAACCCCTTCGCGGAGGCGGACGACGATGACGATGTCGGCGACAATGGCCCCGCGGCGGCGGGGGTGGACCAGCGCCAGCACAGCGCCCCCCAGGGCTGGCTTGCCAGCTCTGCCGCTAGCACGTGTTCGACAGATGTCTCCACGCGGCGCGCCGCTGGCCTCCCGCCCCCCGGCTCCCCAAGCGCGCTCATGGACCCCCAGATAGTCAACTGCAGCAACGGCACCGCTCCGGAGGAGGCGTTGATGGAGGACTATGGCCGGCGCTACGCCGACGCGCAGCACCGCCTGCAGTGCGCCGAGGAGAACCGGCTGTCCCTCGAGGCGGAGGTGGAGGAGCTGCGGCACCGCGTGGCTGTGCTGGAGGGGGAGGCGCGTGCTGCCCTGAAAGGGCAGAGCCACGCGGCCACCTCCTCCGAGGGCAGCACCAACGGCAGCAGCAACAGCACCGACGACGTCGCGGCTGATAGCAGCGCCCCTCACCTGCAGGACCGCATCCGCGATTTGGAGGAGCGCATCGCCGCGATGGAGGAGGAGCAGGAGCAGGAGCTGGCCAACCTGGCCGAGGCCGCGGCTGACCAGGTCGCCGAGGTGGAGGCGCATTACCAGCGCCAGCTCGACGGGCTGGCTGGTCGCAGCGACGGTGAGGGGCCCAATCCCTTCCCCTCGCCGCCCGCACAGCCGCCCCAGCTCGATGTTGACGACGCGCTGCAGGAGGAAGTGCGGCTCCTCCACGACGAGAATGCGCGTCTCCGCGCTGCACTGCAAGAGATGGAGTCGGCGCTGGCGCAGCGGGACGAGGAGCATCAGGACGAGATGCGGCTGCTCGCGGCGGAGGTTGACAGGCAGTTTGCGGAGCAGGACGGCGTCATCGAGGAGCGGCTCCAGCAGCAGCGGCAGGAGCTCGAGGAGGAGCACCAGCGCCGTCAGCAGCACGCGCAGCCGGCGGGCAACGACGGTGCCAACCACGGCGCTGCGCTGCTGGCTGCTGCGACGGAGGAGGCGGAGCGGCATCGTCGAGCGGCGGAGGAGGCCCATGCCCAGCTGCAGGGCCGCTTCGATCAGCTCCAGGAGGAATACGGCGCGCTGCTGCGCGACACAGAGGCCCTCCGTGCGCGGCAGGAGCAGCAGCAGCAGCAGGGCGAGGAAGCCGGCGAGGCGCGTCACCAGGCCGCCGCGGCGCTGACCGCGGAGCTGCGGGGGCGGCTGGCAGAGCTGGACGCGCACGTCACCGCCGCCCGCGCCGACGCTGCCGACCGCGACGCGCGGCTGCAGGAGGCCCAGCGAGCTGCTGCTGCTGCTGCTGCTGCAGCGGAGGACCGTGTTACCGCGGTTAATGCGCAGCTCACGGCCGCGCGTGAGGAGTGCGCGCGGCTGTCGGCGGCCAACGAGGAGCTCACCGAGCTGCTGCAGCAGGGCGCCACAAGTGTCGAGACGGCGCTGCAGGACCGCCAGCGAAAGTTGGACGCAGCTCTGTCGCAGCTGCGGGAGGCGACGTTGCAGCTCACCGACGCCAACGACCGCCTCGCGCAGCGCGACGCGGCGATCGAGGCGGAGCGGGCCGCGCAGGAGGAGCTGCACGGGCGGGTGCTGCAGCTCGAGGCCGACGCGCGGGAGTTGGAGGCGCAGCTGCGCGATGCCCGCCGCGCCGCTCAGGAGCAGCAGCGGGCGGCCACGCAGCGCAGCGAGCAGCACGCGCGCGAGGACGAGCGGAGGCAGCAGGCCGCGCAGGCGCACCTTGCCGAGGTGCACGCCGACCACGCGCGCAGCATCGCGCAGCTCCAGGCGGAGCTTGACGCCGCGCGGGATGAGCTGAAGGTGGCCGAGACGATGGTGGCGACGCTGCCGCTGGAAGGACAGAAGTACCAGAACCAGTTCGAGGCCCTCAAGCGACAGCTGACAGAGGCGCTGCAGAGCAACAACGCCCTCCACGCCGATCTCAAGGCCGCCAGGGACACGATCCGGCTACACAACGACACCGCCGCAGCGGCGGCTGCTGGTGGTGCCGCCGGGGCCGGGGACGGCGGCGGCGTTGGCGGCGACAGCAGCGACGCGCAGATGAACGCGCTGCTGGCGCGCAACGAGACGCTGGAGGGGCGGGTGCGGGCGCTGACGGCGGAGCGCGACGGGCTCCAGCAGGACCGCGACGCGCTGCTGCTTGACGTCAAGAACGCCGAGCGGGTCGCCGACGTGACGGAGCAGGCGATGCGGCGTCAGGAGAAGGAGCTGCACAACAGCCGCGCGCAGGTCTCCGCCATTCGCGACGACCTCGCCCAGCGCGTGCAGTCGCAGCACGCGCTCGAGCACGAGCTTGAGCATGTCAACGCGCACGCGATGGAGCTCGCGCAGGCCTACGAAGACCTCCAGGGCAGCGCAGTGGACGACGCCAACAGCTGCGCGGTGCTGGAGGAGGAGGCCGCGCTGCTGTATGCGAAGGCGGCGAGCATGCCGCGCGCATTCGAGGCGTGGGCGTCGTCGGTGCTGTCGTCTTACAACGACCTCGTCCGCGTATCGCAGCAGGAGCGGCGCGCGCTGGACGAGCGCTGCACCAGCATCGAGGCGGCCGCGTCGGAGGCGCTGGTGGAGGGCGAGCGGCAGATCGAGGACTACGAAGCGGCCCTCGCCGACGCCCGCGACGAGCAGCAGCGGCTGACGGCGATGGTGGCGGAGCTTGAGGGCAATCTGCGCGGCGCGGAGGGCGCGCTCGCGGAGGCGGTGGAGCAGACACGCGCCGCGCGGGCGGACATTGCCGAGACGAAGCGCCAGTCGCACGACGACGTCTTCCGGGCGCAGCGGGAGCTGCAGGAGGCCGCGATGGAGCACGCCGACGCGCTCAACCAGCTGAGTCTGATGGAGGAGCAGCTCGCCGCCGCCGCGCACATGTTCGAGAAGCAGAAGGGCCGCTACGAGGCGAAGGAGAGGGAGCTTGCGGCGGAGGTGGAGGGGCTGCGGGATCGGTTGCGGGCGATGGAAAGCGCTGCCAAGGACGCGCGCGAGCGCGACGGGGCGGACAAAACCGCCACCGCCCAGTTCGTTGAGGCGTGTGCACAGTCGAAGGAGGAGGCGGAGCGGGAGGCGCGGCGTCTGCAGGCGCAGCTCGACCGCGCGCTGCCTCGGCTGGCGCAGCTGGAGGAGGAGCGGGCGGCACGCGGGGCGGAGCTGATGGACACGGCGCAGCGTCTCTCCGCGCTTACGCAGAAGGCGACGACCGAGGACGAGGTGAACCGCCGCCATCTCGGCGAGCTGAACGCGACGCTGCAGGAGCTGACGCGCGCCCACACCGGCCTGCAGCAGGCCCACACCCTCAGCGAGGCCACCGCGGACCGCCTCAAGGGGCAGCTGACGTCCTGTGAGCAGGAGCTGCAGCGGGCGACGACGCGGTGCGACCAGCAGGCGGCCGAGCTCGCCGATCTCTCCGGCAAGCTGAAGGCGCTGGAGACGGCCTATGCGCGCGACACCGGCGACGCGCAGTCGCGGCTCCGGGACAGCGACCGCCGCGTGAAGGGCCTCGAGGAGCGCAACGAGGTGCTGCAGCAGGAGCAGCAGTTCCTTCAGGACGCCCTGCACAAGGCGAATGGGCAGCTCGCCACCACCACCGACAGCCTCCGCCGCATCACGGACGACCACGAGGCGATGAAGACGCACCAGGGCCGCCTAATCGAGTCGCTGCGGCACCGCGTCGCGGAGCTGGAAGCGCAGCTGGCGACGCTGGAGGACGCCGAGGGCCGCCTGCGCACCACGCACGAGGTGCTGCAGCGGGAGCATCAGCAGTCGGAGAAGGAGCTGGCGCGTGTTGGGGAGCATCTCAGCGAGGCGAACCGCCACAACGAGGCCCTCCACCGGCAGCTCGCGTCCGGCCGTGAAGGGCACGAGGCGCAGCTCGCCGACGCGCAGGAGACACTTGCTGAGGCGCAGGCGGAGCTGGCCCGCTGTCGGAAGGCCATCGCCGACGCCGAGGCGACGCAGCTGGAGATGGAGCATAGCATCTACGTGCTGCGCGGCGAGAGGGACAAGGCCAGGGCGGAGGTTGGGCAGCTGCGCGGGGCGGTGGAGAAGGCGCAGGAGGCGCTGCAAAAGGAGTCCTTTGAGCGCCAGGAGACAGCGACGCTGCTGCAGGATCAGATTGCGCAGCTGTACGAGGACCTGCGCGAGAAACAGGCCGCGCTGAAGAGCCAGCAGCAGGCCGCGGCGCGCCTGGAGGAGACGATCGCGGCCCTTGAGCGCGACGCTGCCGACGAGGCGGAGCACACGCGGGCGCTGGCGAAACACATTGAGCGGCTGAAGGACGAGACCAGCGTCATGAAGGAGCTGCACCGGCGGGAGAGGAATGAGCTCCAGACGCAGCTCGACGCCGCCGAGGACGCCGCCGCGGAGGCCCGCCGGGCGCTGGAGCAACTACGCGAGAAGACAACAGCGCGGACAGAGGTGTACGAGGTCACGGAGCAGAGCCTGCGGCGCGAGATCACCGACCTCCGCGCCGATGTTGCGCAGCTCGAGGAGGCGCTGGCGAGCGCGACGCAGGGGCGGGAAACGGCGGAGTCGCACGGCTCCCGTCAGGTGCACTCCCTCAAGGCTGCCGAGGAGGAGCTGCGTGCGTTGCGGGCGCAGACGACGAGGGACATGGCCGAGATCAGCGACCTCAAGATGCAGCTGCAGCAGCGGACAATGGAGCTGGAGCGGGCGAAGCGCGACGCCAGCACCGTGATCGCGGCGGAGAGGGCCAAGGCGGAGGCGCAGCACCGCTCCGTCTGCGAGGCGATGGAGGCTGCCGTGAAGAAGGAGCGCCAGGCCACGCAGGACGCCCGCAGCGCTCGCGACAAGGCCCTCGCCGCGCTGGATGTTCGCCAGAAGGAGCTCGACGGCCGCGACGCGGGCGACGCCGCGCGGCAGGAGGAGCTGCTGCAGCTCCGCCGCGACGCGGACCTCCTTCGCCACTATGTGGAGTCGATGCGGCTCGCCGCCGGCCTCGCGGCGAAGGAGGCGGGGCTGACCGTCGGCACGGACGACGGCACGGTGGATGTGCAGAGGGTTCTCGACGGGCTGATGGACCAGCTCAGTGCCTACCTCTTCGCGACCAACACGGTGGAGCTGGAGCACACGCAGCTCGGCGAGCTGCGGCGGGCGGCCACCGTGCACCAGGATCTGATGCGCGCCGTGTCGGAGGCGGCAGCCGCGGCCCCCACCGCCTCCACCGACGTGGCGGGTCTTGTCCTTGATGTGACGCCGATCGCGCCGGTCGCGCCGGGGGCCATCATGACCCCCGTGCGCGGAGGCACCGCCGTCGCGGGCCTGAACACCTCCTCCACCACCGCCCGCGCCGCCGTCGACGGCAACGAGGCGGGGGGGTCCGCTACCCCGACCGCTGCCTACGGCGGCGCCGCGCAGGGGCTGTGCTCCCCGCCGAACCGCGTCCTCGTTGCGCAAATCGCGCAGGCCAGCGGCACCCTCTCCCACCGCATCACCGAACACGCCGCGACGATGCAGGAGCTGCTGAGCTCCCTTGTCGCCGCAACCGGCAGCGGCAGCGGCAGCGGCAGCACCGGCAGCAGCAATGGCCGCGCCCTCTCAGACGCCGCCCCGCGCGTGAAGCTTCTCGTGTCGGCGACGACGGCGGAGCTGCACCGGCGCGTCGCGGCCGTGACGCGGGCGCTGCAACGTGTCCTGGACGCCAGCAGCAGCAGCGGCGGCGGTAACACGACCGCGGCGTCGTTCATGTCCGTTCGCGGGTCCGGCGCCCGCTCCGTCGCGCTGATGCCGCTGCTGCAGGAGACGCTGCGGTCCTTCCAGGAGGTGGAGGAGTATGTCCTTCGCCCCTTCAACGAGCTGCTGGCGGGGGACGTGCCATCCTTCACGGGCGGCGGCGAGGGAGGGGTGACGGGCGCGGGGGGGAGCTCCTCCGGCCTGCCCTCCTCCAGTGCCGCCTTCGCACGCACGCGTCACGGCCACGTTGGCGGGTCCTCACCGCTGCCACCACACGCGGCGGCGGGACGGACGCCACGGGCGACTGCGGCCGGCGGCCGGCACAGCGTCGGCAGCAGCGGCGGCGGGGACGGTGAGGGGTGGTTCTAGAACTAGGAGGAACACGCCATGGCCCTCCTCTCCCCCCTTCCTGTAGGTGTCAAATGTGTGCCCTCTCGCGAGGCGCGCATCCGTTACTCTATGGCAGGCAGGTCTCCTCTCCACAGAGAAGAGGAGAGGAGGCGGGTGGCCGAGCGAATGCCAACTCCGCCGCTTCCGTGTTGATGAGGGGTGGGTGGGGAGCACAAGGACACAAAACCTCCTGTTGCGTGACTCTTCCTATTTCCTGCTGTTTACTCGGCCGCCATTTCACATGGGCTTTTCCTAATTGTCGCAGTCGCCTTGTGTCAGCGACTGAACTGTTGCACACACACACACCACGTATACACATTGCGTTACCCAACACCACACACACACGCACAAATAAAAATAATTCTGCGTGAGTATGCACGTGGAAGCTCTTATGAGAAAGAATATATATTGGCCAGTGGCAAAAAAAAGAGGCAGATGAAGAGGAAGATGAATTATCCGCCTACGTGACAGGGGAGAGAAGGGCGATGGGTTTCTCAAAGACGGTGGGGGGGGGGGGGTCGTGCACCTCTGCCGTTGCCGTGTGTCGAGGTGCGGACACAGGAAAGCATCCGTGTATCTCTGCTGTATGCCTGGCCACCATGCTGATGTATCAGCGGTGACTAAGACTACACCTATCCGCTTTCTCATCCTTCTTTCGTTCTTTTATTTTCTTTTTTTTTTAAAGAAAAGTATTTGTCACCCACTGGCAGCGCAAAGGTGTGTGTGTGTGTGTGTGAGCACATCTTTGGGAAGAAGAAAAAAAAAGATACATCAAAGTGCAGTAGCGTAGGTGTGTGGGACATACAAACTTAGCCGCCCACCATGAAGTCGTCAGAGATCTTCTATGCCTATCGGTACACGCCGATCCTCATGAAGAGCCGCACCCACGACAGCGGTGTGAACCAGTACGGCCTCAAGCCAACCAACACGTACGACTACTTGAACCCCACCAACTTGGTGAACTTTGGCCGCGGCACCAGCTTCGACAACCTAGGCGTCCGCCGCAGCGACCGCGGCCAGATCGACTCCGCCCCGTCGCTCGGCGGCTCGCCCGTCTTCACGCAGGCAAAGCTGGTCGGCCTCAGCGGCGACGACCAGCTCCGCATGTGTGAGACGGAGACGATGCAGCTGCGCGTGTGCATGGCGAAGGGCGGCAGCGCGTGCGAGCGGGAGAGTCGCATGCTCGACTCGTGCCTCTCCAAGGTGGGGCAGCTGCGGCGCGCCATGTCGTCGGCGTGCGCCGGGTTCAACGATTGGTTTATCCAGAACGTCAGCGACAATCACACGAAGCCCTTCCAGCACCGCCCGCACGACTGGCGGCACCACTACGCCCAGGAGAAACTCGTGAAGGAGAAGCAGCAGAACAACACCGCGTACGGGCGCCGGCCAAAGAACTTTTCGTTCGGTGCGCGGTATGTCAAGACGGAGGGGTATGGTAAGCGGCCGCGTCTGCCATACAACAAGTAAGAGTGGTCGTACACCGCCGCAGTGGATTGGAAGGAGGAGAGCAATGGGAAGAAGAAGAAGGGGGGAGGGAGAGAGAGAGAGAAGAGAGAGAAGAGAGCGAACACAGACAGGCGGGGTGCTGGACGAGGCAGCTGTCGCACTTTTATGTGTGTACATATGCATCGTCCCCTCATTTCTCACGAGCGCTGCTGCCGCTACTGTTGCTTTTTCTTGCCCCCCCCCCCCTCTCCCCCTCCTCCCCTCCCCCTAGCGCATGTTCTTCCCCTCTCGGTGCGTGCTCTTCCCTGTCGCTTATTCCGACAGCATGGGTGGTCTTGTGATTTTTTGTTGTTTGTGTTTCAGTTGACTTCTTCTTTGGATTGGGCCGCTGTGGCGCAATCCTCCTCACCCCCCCCCTCCCCCCTTTTACTCACACATATAGGCATTATACACACATATATATATATATATGTGTGTGTGTGCCCCCACCCCTCGTCCAAATCAATGGTGTTAAAAAAAATAATAACCAATCATCAGTGGCAACGATGAGGGCAATCGAGAAGGAGAGCCTGTCCACGTACTGCGTGTGTGTGTGTGTATCGTCTCTCTTCCTATCTTCTCGCATCTGTCGTGTTTTCTTTTCCCTCCTGAAGGGGGCGTATGATGTATGGGAAAAGAACGGAAGGAGAAGATGTTTCTTTATTCCCTTTTCATTATGCGCTCTCCGCAGAGCGTCCCTCTGTGTGTGTACGCTGCGGTGTGTGCTGCACATCCACCTACACAGCTTCTCTAACAATCCTTTCCTCCCCTCCTCCCCAATTCCTCCCACATTCATACACGCTTTTCTTTATTGTACTGCAGTCAAAAAAACAAACAAACACGACAATCAAACAAGCAACACAAAAAACACCTGCATCTTTTGCTACAAACCATACGCATATTTATATTTCAGCTCTTTGCTTCTTCGTTTATTTCAATTACTGTCGTCCATCTCTCTTTCGTCCCCCCCCCCCCCCTTCCCACCGTTCTTTTCTGTTATATCCTCCCACCTTGGGCACTCGTCCACTCACGCACATACGCGTATTATTTAGTGTGGCGACGGAAAGAAGAACGGAAAAAAAGGCATTTTTAGGAAGGAAAAGGAGGAATATCGAGAGGAGAGGAAGAGGATGGCCGCCAAGCTAACGGACAAGGAGTACGACCTCCTCGAGCGCCTGTCTGAGACGTACGCGCTGCCGAGCAGTCCCCACCACCTCGACCCCGTCGCCTTCAACCGCTACGTGCGCTCCCGCATCCCCCCGCGCGGCGCCCGCTTCACCCACGACCACCGCGACACCTGCGCGTACATTGCCCGCAGCAAGAACCTCAACGTCGTCGCCTACACCGCCAACTTTGTCGCCGCCACACCACCGGCCGAAAGCTCCCCCGAGGGCGCCCCTTCCGCTCCTTCTGCTGCTGTTGCTGCTGCTGCGGAGTATCCACAGCACCACCACAGCACATCGGCGCAGAAGGTGCACTATCTGCCGGCGGGTAAGGTCTTTGTCGAGAGCGGGCGTCGCGCGCGGTGCAGCTTCAACGCCGCCAATGCGATCCACCCCTACTTTATAAATCTCGAGCCGTCGTACCTCGCCGCACGGCGGAAGAAGGGCATCGTCGGCGACTGCGACGACCTCAAGATGCTCGAGCGCCGCTTTGCCTATGGCTACAACACAAAGGCTGTGGACACCGCCGCGCACATCGTCACCGGGCTGCCGGGGCACATGAAGCACGACAGCCCCCTGTATGCCGCGCTTGCCGGGGCGGGTGCGGAGGAGGCGCGACAGGCGCTGCTAGCGGACGTGGCCGAGTGGTGGGGGGCTTTTGAGCCGATGATGAGCACATTCGTCGCGCTGCCAGTGTGGCCTGCGATGCTGCTGCGACTTCCCCCTCTCACCACCACCACCACCGATGGCGAGGAGGAGGGTGGAAAGTGGTGCTGTGATTCCGACACCGTCGCTGTTATTATCGCCGTTATCGCCGGGGAGCTGTGCGTGCTTGAGAAGGTGTATGTCAAGAGCATCGAGCGGTGGCTGCGGCTGCCGTCTGTGGAGTATATTGAGGTGTTCGGTGTCCGTCTTGCCGATGGGGAGCCGGCGTACGAAAAGCAGGCGAACAATGGCCAGTACGACGCCCCGGCCGAGCTCACCAAAGAGGAGATGGCGGAGATGAATGAGAACTGACACTTCTCTCTACACTGGAGAACGCCTCCCCTGCTCACACGTACATGGTGAGCTCCTTATTTGAATGCTCGGCATTAATACCTCCTCCTGTTGGCTTCTCCCCCTCCCCCCTCCTTCCTCGCTCCAACCCGCACAAGCATCACTGCCACCACCAACAGCAACACATCAAATACATTTTGCATCTTTATTTTTTCCCTTTCCTACCCCTCTAAACGCACGATATGTGACCCCTCCCCCCTTGTTTTCTCCCCCAGTCCGCTGTCTCTCTTTCTTCCCCCAACCCTTTCTACCATACATCTGCACATGACCTGTGTGTACCGCTTTCCCCTCCCCCCCCCCCCCTCCGCAGCTATACACGCACACACACGTATATATTGTGATCACCTTTTTTTCCCTTTCTCCCTTTTTGGTGCCATAAGGCCAGAGATGTCTCTCTCTCTCTCCCCTTTCTGTATTCACATGGAAAGAACAGGTGGACGATTGAGAAGGAGCGAGCGAAGAAGAAAACGAAAAACAAAAACCCTCACCAAACACACTGCTATGAACTCCGTGCCGTTGTTTCTGATTCAA
>AUXJ01005971.1:0-12336 GCA_000482205.1 Herpetomonas muscarum
CAACAGAGGCGAGATAAGAAAAGGGTTAGCGACCGGACGTAGCACCGCGTTTTTCACACTGAAATGTATGAGAAACGACGAATCAAACGGTGTCGTGTAGGAGTGTGCGGGTGAAAAGCGGTATGGGTGGTGGCGTCTGGCGTTAAGGGGTTTTGTTTCTGTAAAAGTACGGAAAATAAGGGAAGAGAGGAAATGATAATATGTGATAGGCAGAGGCCATGCGCAGCTACAGTCAGTCAAGTAGTGCGCCCCGCACTTTGTATGGGCGGGCGCGTGCCGGCCTCTCACTCTGCGTGAGGCGCCGGCCGCGCCTGGCGGCTGCTTGGCGTGAACGGCCCCCATAGTTCTGATGGGGCAGGTGCGCTGCCCTCTGCCGGATCGTTTTGTGTATCGTTACATTCCGCGCCTAAAAGGAGAGGGGGGGGGGGGAGAGGGGGTGAAGAGCCACCGGAGCAGTTGTGGATCGCTAACCGCGCCGGCACCACCCACAAGTGGCACAGAAGGACGACAATATTGGCAGCGAGAAGGGAAAATGATGTAACCAAAAAGGAAAGAAAAAGTTGTGTGTGAGGGGGGTGGGGTGGAGGGGGGGGGGGGGGGGGGAATGAAGAATGAACCGAAGTTGGAAGTGAGGAATCAAGAATCGGAATGGTCGTACGCGCACGCAGACGAGCATCGAGAACACCGAAACACAGAGGAACACGCGCGCAGGTACGTACGTGTTTGTGCCACTGGCCAGCTGTATCTGTCTGCGTATATATAAATGTATATATGTGTGTACGGGTGCATGGGTGTGAGTGCCTGAGGTATAAGTGGCGTCTTTGCCGAGGCACCAAACGGCGCGAAAAAAAAGAGTAATTAAAGACACCCAAAAAGCCAAAGGAGGAAATAGTGAGAGGAAGACAAAAAGGGAAAAGGGGAAAAGGAGAAAAGGGGAAAAGGGGAGAGAGAGAGAGAGAAGGAAATAGGAAACAAAAGGAGGAAGGCACTGAGTGAAAGAAAAAGAAAACGTAAAAGACGACAAAAAGGAAGGGAAAGGGAAACGAAATAGCTCTTTCCGGTGGCTCCGAAGAGCGCCGTGTAAAGAGGTCAAAATAAAAAAAATCGAAAGGAAAACTTAGCGCATCCGCCGCTCTCAGAGAAAGACGGCGAGGAACGTGATGAGCGTCAAAAGTGCGACGAGGGCCGCCCTCATGGCGATGCGCCGCTCCGTCGGCGTCACCTGCGCCACCGCCCGCGCCGGCCGCTGCAGCTGCAGCTGCTGTGTGGGGCTGTCGACTGCGGCGCGGCCCTGCGGCGGCCGCTCCTCCCCGGTCTGCGTGGGCAGACGAAAACTGCTACTTGGCGACACCGCTGGCGCGGCGCCGAGGCTGCCGCCCTTTCCCTCCGCAGCGTAGCGCGAGCCACGGCGGAGGGCGGGCCGCAGCGGCCACACATTCGGCGAGTACTCGACCGCCGGCGGGGCGGCCGGGGAGGTGACGGTGAAGGGGCTTGGGGGCGGGGGCGCGACCTTAGGGGAGATTTTGATGATGCTGCGGTTGCCGCTGCGCTTGAGGGAGACGTCGAGCGCCGGCCCGAGGGAGCCGCTGCCCTCCATCGGCGTCGGCGGGGCGAGGAGCGGCGACGGGGCGGCGATGGCGTCGTCGTCAATGTGCAGATGGTCGGCGAAGTGCACCTTCTTTCCGTCGACGATGCTGAGCGCGGCGGAGGAGCTGCTGCTGCTGCTGCCCCCGCGCACCACAGTCGGAACGGACGAGATGGAGGATCGCCGCTCCCGCGGGCCGACCGGGGGGAAGCCGAGCTGTGGCAAGTTCTCGACGCTGCGCACGCGCCGCGACAACACCGGGGGCGGCGGCAGGTGGCCGGTGACCAGCACACTGCTAGAGCGCGGCTGCTCCCTGGCGCCGGGGGGGAGGGGGGCATACACCACATCGGGCCCGCCCCGGCGCTCCTCTGACGAGAAGATGGGTGCGGCTGTCTCCATGCCAGCGGAGACTACAGGGCCCTCGCTTTCTCGTATTCTTGCGAGCATGAGCGAAGGCAACCACGGCGCTGTACTTTTGAGAGTTATTTATGTATCGATATACACAAATATAGATAGTGTGTATAAAGGTGGGTGTGGGTGGGGGGAGGGGGAGGGAGAGAGAGAGAGAAAGTGGAAAAGCAGATGAGTAAATGAAACCACGGTCCGTAGTTAAATACCAGCAGGGAAAGAGAAAAGGAAAGATAAAATTGTGGAGGTGGGATGGGGAGGAAAACTGGTAGGGAAAAACAAAGAAGAAAGTACTTATATAAACTAGTAGTTATTGCCTGGTGGGCGAGTGGGTGCACTATGTTGAAAGTAATCGAGAGGCCCTGGCCCTGGGGGTGATGGTTGAAAGGACCGGCAGCGTCGAGGGGGAGCGTCACCGCAGAAGCAAACACAGACGTAATGGGGTTGGTGTGCTCGGAGTAAAAAAAGAAAACACAAAGAAAGGAGAAAAAAAAGACCTGTCGTGAAGATGGAATATACGACCAAAAAATCACGCAATAGAGCTTAACCCAAAAGCAGAAAATATATTTTAAAGGTAGATTTAAAAAAAAAAGGTAGAAAAGAAGAGCGTACGAGAGAAAACACAGTAGAAACGAAGGAACGGGGAGTGTGTGTGTGTGTGTGTGTGTGTGTGATAGACTACAGAAAGGAAAGGTCTTCCCTGTGTTGTATTCTTCCTCGCGCAGCCGGGGAGGGTATGGTGCCCCGGTCTGCGTGTGTGTGTATGTGTATGTGTGTGTGTATATTGCCTGTTTGCCTGTGGGCTATTGGTGGCGGTGTTGATTGCTTCTCTGTGCTGCAGCCGCTGCGTGTGGTCAAAGGGACCTAGTAGACGCAACTGATATACCGTGCACCACGGGAGAAGGAAGAGGGGGAAAACAGGAGGAAGGGGGGAGGGGGAGGAAAGAGATCACAACAGGGTGGAGGAGGTCGGTCCACAGTACACAATATAGGGGAATATTGACGAGATCGAGGATTGGCAATAAAACAAAATGTGAGAGAGGAACGCTAGAAAGCGTGAAAAAAAAACGGTAGTTAAAAAAAAGTAAGAAACCGAGGGGGATAGGACAGCAACAGGAGCACAGTTAACAACAGCAGTTCGCACTGATACGGGGGCGAACTGGCTGTTGCAGCTTGCTGGTGTGAGTGTGTGTGTGTATGTCAGACTTCTTTGCGCGTTGTTGAGGCGCGTTGAATGGGTGAGTGTGTGTGTGCTTGTGTGATGGAGGCACGTGAGCACCGAGCGGAAGGGCAGTGGAGAAGAGATGGGTGCGGGAAGTGTATATTCTGGAGGTGCGTGTATCCTCTGCTCGTCCGGCAGCTTCTGGTAGCTCTAATAACGAAGAGGACAGTGCAGCGTGTACGCACTCGCTCGCTCTCTTTTCCGCCCTGCGGAGGTGTGTGTGTGTATGTGTATGCTAACAGGTGCTTTTGTTGACGTGCTCCAGGTCGGACACTGTATTGGAAGAAGAAGTAACACCAAAGGAAGAAAAACAAAAAAAGGAAGATTGAAATCACTGAATGCGCGCGCTTTCACAATGGCGAGGCGGAGGGGATTCTGTAGGGCGTGCTGCGGCTGAGGCACGGGACACGTTGACTCCCTTCAGCGGTCGCCAATGGGGGTGGAATCAGTGATAGGAGTGTGGGCGGGAAGAGGACAGCAGGTATGGCTGAAAGTACGCTCAAGCAAGATACAGAAAGGACTTTGGGGGGGGGGGGGGGGGGGGCACAAGACAGAAGGAAAAGAGAACGTCCAGTCTGAAGTCGCGATGTCAACCGTGAAAAGGTTGGAGGGGGAAAGGGAGGGAAGTAGAGAGAAGAAAAGAAAGGAAATTGAGAAAGAAACCAAAAAGACGCAGACCAAAGTAGCGGCGTAGGTGGGAAGAGGCACCGGGGGTGCGCAGATGGGACGGGAAAGAGGGTGAGGGGGGGGAGGGGGGGGCAGAGGGGGGAACAATGGGAGTAGAGGATGCGCCGTCAGTGGTGCTTACGTGAGCCGTTTTGTCGCCGTGTGATGTGCACACACAATGGTAAGGAGTCTGAATATATCTAGGAAAGGGGGAGGGGGGGGGGGGGGTGAGGATTCACGAGATTATATCCAGAGTGAAAGGAAGAAACAAATGGTGAAAGTATGGGACGGAGGCGGTGGGGAAGGCACCCCCGCGGGAGGGGGAGGGGGTGTCGATGGGCGAAGAGAGCCTCCGATGCTACTTGTGCACCTGTCTGGGCTCTGCCACGCAGGAAAGATGCGGGTACGGGAAAGCCGCGGCAGGCCGTACTTCGGAGAATGTATATGACGAGGGGTCTATGATAAGGAAAAACTTTTGAGGAGGTGTCGATAGAGGGGAGAGAGCGTTGGTGTGAGCGTATTGAGAGGAGGGCGAAAAGGAGGAGGACATAGGGAGTGTCGTTTGCATACATGATCATCAGTGGGTAAGGGTGAGCAGGGAGGGGATACCCCTCTCCCCGCCCTCCCCTGTGCATCCAACTTTTGGTGGGGACCGCAAATGTGTCATTCCAGAGGGGCAGGTGCGGGGGGCATCACTCCCCCCGCGCCATTTGAGCCCCGCGCATTTGCGGGGTTGTGAGTTTTCTCTTTTCACTGTTTAAAGAGTGCCGGTGGCTGACGGGGCCGTGCGCACCGTCAGGTTATACTGGTGGAACACGATGAACCACGCGGCAGGCTGGGCACCTACGTGCCGCTGTCGTGCGCGTTGGCCCGTGCAGCGGCGCTGTCAGCGTCCACCGCGAGCGGCACCGCCACCGTCGTCCCGTCGCCGGCGGTCACGTCGAAGAGGCGGCGGTGGGCGGAGAGGAGCCGCAGCATTGGGAGGAGGTCGGCCGCCGACAGGCGCGTGCCGGTCCTCACGCCGCAGTGGGAGAGGGCGGCGATGATGGGCACCGTCGCGACACGCTCCTCACCCAGTGTGGGGGCGCCGCCCCGCGCATTGGCGAGAAAAGCTGACGCGGCGACGCGGGCCGCGCGGGGGCCGCGACCGCGGCTCAGTTCGAGAAGGCGGCGGTGGTGCGCGGCGCAGGCGACTTCGTCCTCCGCCGCCGCCCCGTCGCCCTCGCTGCCCGCGCGCCGGCGGTGCAGCCCCGTCTGGGGGCACCAGTGAAAGTGCGCGGCGGCGTAGCGCTGCAGCGCCGGCAGCAGCACCGCTGCGGCGAAGGCGGCGTCGCGCGGGAGGATGAGCGGATCGGGCGCACCGACGAGGACAACCGCGTCGCGGCCAAGCACCTGTGCGAGCGGCCCCAGCACGCTGTCGTGGCTGCTGCGGCGCCACTGCGAGAGGGCCTCCAACTCGCCAAGGGTGCGCAGCGGGCCGTCCGCCGCCGACAGAAAGGGCAGCAGCACCCGCTCCCGCACCGTCAGCGCGGCGTCGAGGGCGGTGGGTGGCAGCAGCTGCTCCTTGTACAGCGCTGCGAACACCGCTGCCGCAAGGCCGCCCCCCTCCGCCGGCGTCACGGGCAGCACCGGCTCCAGCACCTGCACCGCCGCCCGCTGAGAGCGGCGACGCGACGCCTGCAGCGCCGCCGTGTTGGCTACCGGTGCCGCCGCGAAGAGGCGCTCCACCAGCGGCGCGCGCACAGCGGTGCTGATCGCCCCCGATTCTACAGCGCCCCCCGCCGCCCCGCCACGCTGGGCAGCGGGCGGCTGCGCCTTGCGTCGGGCCCTGAAGCAGTCGCCGACGGCGCGGCGGTACTGCGCGGCGGGGGTGGTGGCCGCCGCGGCGTCGCCCGACCGCCACGCGCGGGCGGCCGCAGGATCGGCCGTCTTCCCCCCCTCCGGCGCCGCTTGTGTCGACCACGTGCTGCTGCTGCTGGACGCGACGGCCAGCCGCTTCGCCGGCGCGACCGCCCACAGCCCCGAGCGGCGCAGCCACCGCCCAGTGCTGTGCACATCGACTGTGTAGCGGCGGAAGGAGGTGGGGAACGCGTCGGCGGCGTGCAGCACACCCTGCTGCAGCGGCGCGGACAGGAAGAGGAGGCGGTAGTGCCGCTCGGCCGCCGCTGCTGCCGCGCCGGCTGCTGCCACGGCGTCGATGGCATAGCCCTGTGCGAGAAACACGCCGCTTCCCCGCGGGGCGGCAAGCAGCAGCTGTCGCGACTCGCCGTCCCACACGACGAGGCTCTCCAGCGCGCGGCGGGCGCACTGGTCGGCCGGCACGCCCAGCACGTACATGGCGGGGTACGGCTGGTAGTTCGTGCGGCGGCTGCCGCTCTCCGTCGCCAGCGCGAGCGGTGCCACCGCCGCAGCATCCGGCCGCCACAGCAGCGACAGCCCCATGCCGTCGCGCGCTGTGTCTGGCAGCAGCACCGCACCCTCCGTCAGCGCCGGCGGTGGTGGCGCGCCGGGGTGGGGCGTGGCGCGGGGGATGGCACCTTTCTCATCCCTTTTCGTTCCAGCGGCGGTGGCGGCGGTGACGCGGAGGGCGTTCTTGACCGTCGGCGCGGAGAGCCCCAGCAGCGGCGCTGGCAGCGAAAAAAGGGCACCCCCGGGCGGGGCCTCCGCTGGCGCCGCCGCCCACGCGTGCACGTCTCTGACGACGGCGCGCTTGACGGGGAAGGGCAGATCGTTGAGCGTGAAGGTGGCGCGGGTGCGCCCGACAGGCAGGCGCCGCAGCATCCGCTGCAGCTGGTTGGTACTCTGCACGGCACCGGTCCGCGCCGTCGCGGCAAAAGCCCGCTGCACCACTACGCACCGCACCCATGCCGACCCGCCGCTGAGGCAGCAGCGCGCGTCCAAAGTGCGGCGCGCCGCTCGCATCCTATCGCCTCACGTGTGCAGTGAACTTGGCACTGGGCTACGTCGCTCTCCAATGGGTGGTGGGGGAGCCGGGGGGAACAAAAGAGGGGAGAACAGAGAGAACAGGAGGAGAGGTGAGAGATGGTGTAGTGGGTGTGCTGGGCGCGGCCATATGCATTCGGCAGGCACACCAAATGCGCTACTATCGCCACGGCTGCCATGCAGCGCCAGCAGCCAGTGCCAGAGTGGGCCACCTCCTCCCTGCACATACACCGGTAGGGCCGCCAGGAGAGTCTGCTCCAGAAGGACGGCTGGGCCGTGGTGGTTGTGACGGTTATACTTCGGCCCACCCCCGAGTGGGAGCGGAGCCTCCATCTTTCGCTACCTTTTTATTCTGCTAAGCGCTGCGAGCACTTATGCATGTCTATCTGAGTAAAACGGCGGCACGTGGCGGGGGGGGGGGGGGAAGAAAGGGCAGTTGTTGGGCCCACCAAATACCCTTGCGTCTCTGCGTGTTGACATACACACCGACGCGCCAGGGAGGGCAAACGTTGGTGCCCCCCAGCGCGGGGGGGGGGGGGGGGGGGCTCTAAAAACGTCGCGCTGCGGCCATGCACACAGGGGGTGGTGGAGGAGGCACGCGGCGAAGTACACACACACACACACACACCACCTGCCTACTTTTTAAAGGCGAGTCTGTCAAAAATGGAGACTGCTGAGGGCGCTGGCGTGGATGGCGTCGATGGGGCAGCCTGGACCTTGTCCGCCGCTGGCTGCGGCTGCAGGCTGCGGGGCGGCTTGAACCCGGCGCAGCGGTACGCACCAGGCGCCGCGGGTGAGGCCACCCGCTGCGGAGGAGAAGCGGGAGCTGCCGCCGCCTGTGGTGCTGCGGCTGCGGTTATCGGCGACGCCACCGCGGTTGAGCCCACCGACGCGGCTCGCTCAGCGTCCCCCGACGGGGGGACGCCGCCGCCGCGACGGGACCATCCCTTCTCCTCGAAGCACTTCACGAAAATGGAGTGCCGCCCTCCGCACTGCGTGTAGCCGAAGGGGCAGGCGCACCGCTGTGTGGGGCTCGACATGACTGCCGTGGGTCCTGCGGGGTCCAGCGTAGGCGGCGGTGCCTCGGCGCCCTCCTCGTCGCCGGTGCTGAGGGCGGTCGCTGCTGCGTCCGGGCTGACGGACGTGTCCAATGTCTCCTCTTCCTCAGCCCCCTCCTCCTCCTCCTCCTCCTCTGCTGCTGAGGAGGAAGCTGAGCTCCAGTCCTCCATCACACCCTGGCGCCCGTCGGAGCGGAGAAAGTACCGCGACCGCACGACGACGGCCGGCCCCGCGGCCCCGCCAAGGAAACCGCTGCCCTCCCGCACCTTCGCAACCCTTCCCCCCATCTCTACCGCGTCGAAGTCGGAGTCGGCATCGTCGCGCTCCCGTTTCACGACGCCGCCGCGAATAACCACCTTCCCAGCGGAGAACCCTTTGAAGCCGCTGAAGGCCGTCAGGGACGCCTGGCCGCGGCGCGTGCGTTGCAGGTACGCCCGCATCGCCGGCGCGTGCGTGCCCCTGTACAGCTGCCGCGTGATCGGGTCAAAGAGCGCCTCCTCGCACACCTTCTTGGCGACGTCGGCCGGCCACACCTCCCCCACCAGCTCCGTCTTCAGCGCCGCGGCCCCGGGGACGTTGGTGGGGAGGGGGTGGAGGTTCACGAGGCGCTTGCGCGTTGGGCAATAGACAATGTGGTGGGCGAAGCAATAGAAGGCGGCGAGGACGTTGCGGCGGTAGGTCTGCACCGTGTCCTCGGGGAAGCCGTACTGCTCGCGCAGCAGGGACAGCAGCTGCGGCAGCGAGCTGGCGCGCGACACGAGCTTGAAGGCGGTCTTGATTCCAATCTTCCTCAGGTTTGGCACGTAGTCGCACCCGCTCATCACGCACCCGAGGAGAAAGGACTCGTAGGTAAAGGCGACAGGGGCGCCGGCAGCCGGGGAGGCGGCGGTGCCTCCGCGGGACGAGGGGGCGCTGATGGTGGTGATGTCCGTCCGGCTCGCACTGCGCCCTGCAGTGGCGCTCTGGGCCATCGAGCGGAAGAAGGCTGGGATGCTCTGCGCTGGCAGGAGCACGTCGCAGCGGCCGGAGAAGCAGTCCACCTTGGCAATGATGTGCGGGCAGTAGTACGCGATGAGGTCAGAGTCCTCGGAGAGGGCCGCCTGCACGTAGCCGGACTGGGCGAGATAGGCCAGCTGCGCGTCGGCCTCGTACGGCGCTACGATGCACTCGAGGTGCTTCTCCTCGCGCAGCACCTGAATGACGGGGTGGGCGACCTCCGTCGAGATGTCCACCGCCCGCTCCAGCAGCTCCACCGCCTCCTTGTAACTGCTGTGGTGCTCCTGGAACCCACGGCAGCGGCCGAGACGGACAAAATTGTCCTCCAGTTTTGTGAGGGCGTCCTGCAGGCACTGCGCCCGGCGCTCCCCGCGCTGGTCGTTCGTGCCGCTCTTCATGGGTATGTCGTCGCCGTCGAACACGCACACAGGCGCGATGCCGAAGCGCTGCAGCGCCTCCACGCGGTTGATGACCTTCTCAATGTACTCGTCGGTGAGCACCGTCACCTCCTCCACGGTGATGCTCTCGGGGAACACGCCGCTGCCGGCGTCGCCGCTGGCGTGGCGAGCTGTGAAAATCTCAGCCAGCCGAGTTGTTTCCGGCACGACGCAGCCGCGGGTGGCCATGTGCAGCCACACGTACATGTCGACAGCAACGCGCTGGCCGCGAAACTGCCCGAGGTGGCCGTCCTGCACATACGGCTTCAGCGCCTGCCACAGACCTTTAATTCCCATCGGTGCGTACGGTGCCGCTGTTGTCGGTTTGGTGCGCTAAGTTGCAGCTGACTTGCCAGGGCGGCATACAGGACGCAAGATAAAAAGAAAACAGGAACGTCTCCCTGTGGGCGGTGTGTAGACGTATAGGTGCACGTATATGTGTATATATGGAGATATGAATATATATATATATATATATATAAAGATTGAAGATCTATGTGACGCTGATCACCTGCGGGCGACTGGCAGAAGCGCCTGCCCCCCACGAACGTCTATTATACGAATGTGCCTGTAGAGGGAGAAAAAATGTCACTTGGGGGATGGTGAGTAGCGCTGTGTGAGGGGGCGGAGCCTCGACACCAGCGAGAGAAACAGGAAAAAGAAACAATAATTGCTTACAACTGGGCCGCCACTTGATTGGTGCGGTGCCGAGTGTCAAGTGTGCGGTGTCTACCTTCGTACGTCCACACAACCAGTTATTCTTGGGCGGGGTGGTGTGAGGGCATGTAGTAAAAAAAAGAAACAAAATACAAAAGAATAGAGAGAGAGAGGGCACAGTTGCGTAGCGGAGAGCTGCATATGGGTAGCGTCTCGCATAGTTCATGGGGTGATCGTGGTGGACCGTCCTTTTCGTCATCGCTCCTCTCTCTTCCGTTGGAGAAGGGTTCCTCGCAGCTTCATCGGGCGCTCACCCCGGAGGACATTCGTATCGGGGGGACTTGAGCCTACAGAGCCCGCGCTCGCTAATGGTATTTTGTTGTATTTCCTTGTTGTCTTGCCCAGTGCGCCTTGGCGCTTGACTGAGGTGCACGTATCCTACCTAGCGGCAGGCATCCGGGCGGTGAGAGGGGCGTGCTTGAGCGGCGCGGAGCCGCCCCGCAGCTCCACCTCCAGCACAGGCACGTATTTGCACGTCGAAAAGGGGGAGGAGTGCGCCACAGTGGTGCAATAATGAAAGAATAGAGAGACTAAAGAAATAGTGGGGGTGCGAGGCAGATCAAAAGAGAGAGGGGAGAGGGGGAAAGGGTAAGTACAAAAGCAGTTAAAAGTGAGACGAGTGACACCAAAGTACTCTATGCAATCGTTATAAGCAGGAGGGGGGAGGGGGGGGGGGGAGGTCATCCCTGGTGGTGATGGGCCCTAGCGGCGGTCTCCGTCGGCGGGCCGCCATCACCACAGTAGTAAGTGAGCGACGGCGCGGGAAGGCAGCCCGGCGGCAGCTCCCTCCCCACATCGTCCCACGACGCGAAGGAGGGGGGGCCGGGGAGGTGGTCGTAGTACATCGGGGCGGTCTGCGGGGGTGGGGGGCGCGCTGCGCTCTTCGGCTGCTGCGGCAGGCGGTTGCCGTTGTGCACCGGCGATACCGGCTCGTTGACGGGCCGCGCGCGCCCCTCCATGATCTTCTCCGCCGCTGCCTCAATCGCTGCCTGCCGGTAGATCCGCTCGCTGGGGAGGAAGCGCCAGAGCCGGGTGATATAAATGGCGGCGAGGGCGAGGAACGTGCCCGTGTAGGGGCGCGACGGCGGCACGGCGGCGATCAGGATCACGCAGGTCGCCATGATAGCCGCGCACACGCACAGCTCCAGCACAAATAGGCGCGTACATGAGCCCATGATTGGAGACGACTGGGTGCGTGGTCTTTCTTCCGCGGGCGGCCGCAGTAAACCGCTAAGGGGTGTGTAGATATGTATATAATGCGTGTGTGTGTCTGTGGGAGCGGTGCCACTAGCTGAGCTGCAGAGGCGGTGTGTGGGGGTTAGTTATGGATAATGGGCATAGGTACAGGTGCTCGAACATAGAAGATATTGTGTCGCGTGAGACACGAGCGTATCTGTAAACTGTTCTATTCGTGGTGCGGGAGATAGCCAGCGAACGATGCGTGCAGACGAGTCCGTCTGTCACCCAATAGCCGTCGGCGCACCCGGATAATCGATAGGCCCGCGCAACGATAGTGGGAGGGGGGGGGGGGGGGGGCGCAGTCCATCCGCGCCCTTTCAACCCGCACAGAGGCATCAGTAGGCGCCAGTCAGCCGAGGTGGTGCACATTCGGGTGTGTGGTGTGTGAATGTGTGTACATGTAGTCTTCTTTGAAGTATATGGCTAGGACTATTGTCGATTTGCTTGTCAACGGTAGACGTCATAGCCTCATGGGGCCCGTGTTTCATCACAAAAGAAGTCCAGTTGGCTGCACAGCGCAGCGAAGGAAAAACAAAACATATACCGTATAGGTAAAAAAAAGAAAGAACAGGACCAGCAAACCGCTCCGTTTTGGCGGAAAAATAGTTAGGAGTGGTGTCGACCCAGCTCGTAGAACTTATATTCTTCACACACAAAAAAATGACGATGTCCCCCCCCTACCGTAAACAGTTGACGTCTCTAACGCAGTCTGTGAGTTTATGTACGACCGCTGAGGTATTTTCTCCAGCTCTGCGATTTTCTCCACTCTCGACGCCAATGTCCATACACAACACATGCCTCCGTCACGTGTGTGAGATATGCGATTTGCCCTGCGCCGTGCGTGACATGTGTGTATGTGTGTGTGTGTGTATGGAGGGGTGTATGCAGGCAAGGGGGTGGGGGCTGAGCGGCAGGTGGGCACATGCGGCCAGCAATGAAAACGTTTATAAATAAGGTCGAAATGTGAGTGGAAGCGGCGCTGGGGGTCAGACAGGAGAGCTGGCTGCGGCGGCTCGTTACTACTCCCAACAAACTGAAAGAGCTACCCCCCATACCACCTGAAA
>AUXJ01006003.1:0-16126 GCA_000482205.1 Herpetomonas muscarum
TATATATATATATATATATATATATATATATATAAGGAGGAAATAGCGGACGAATCGGCAGATGGACGCAACTCCATTGGAGGAGCTGCTCGCCCGCGCCCTGAACGTGGCGACGGCGCGGAGGTCGATCAGCCCCCACTCCTCCTCCCCCACCCCACCCCCGCCACCACCGTCGACGATGCTCGCACGCGTGGCGGGAGGAATCGTCACCACCGCCACAGCAAAAGGGGGAGGAGAGAAAGCATTCATAGTGGTGGCACGAGTTGCTTTACTTGCAGCAGCAGCAGCAGCAGCAGCAGCAGCGATGCGGAGGAGCACAGCCACAAAGTCATCGCGCGGCTGCGGTCGGATGAGGACGCCCTCCTCTCGTGCGTGCTGCTGGCGGCACCGCTGGACGGCACCGCCGCCACCACCGGCGGCAACAACAAGAGTAATGATGATAATAATAGCAGTCGGATTGGCAGCCGAGACGGGAGAGGGTCGGGGGGAGTGGAGACACCGACACGGGATGGCGCGGCAGCCGCTGCTGCTGCTGCGCCGGTGCGGATTGCTGGCGCCTTCGCGCCCGCCGCGCCAGAGTTGGAGGACGACTTCCGGTCGCTGCATTGGTGGTGGGCGGACGCTGCCGATGCGCCGCCCTCCCCCTCCTCCCCCACCACGCACTCGCCGCCGCCACGCGCACCGACGCCAACGCCCCCCGCATCGCCGGAGGCACGGCCGCCCCCGTCGCGGAGCGAGAAAAAGCAGCAGCAGCAGCACACACCGACAAAAGCAGAGGCTCTTTATTACCAGTACACCCATCGGCTGCCGACCGCCCCCGCAGCTCGGCCGCCCCCTCCGCCGCCGGAGGGGGATGACGCCGGCAGAGAAGGGCGCAGTCGCAGCCCCAGCGAAGGGGAGGAGGAGAACGAGGAGAAAGTGGGGGCACAGTCGCCTCCCACCACCGCACCACCACCACCACCACCACCACCACCATCAGCATCACCATCTAAGCAGCAGCAGCTGCTGCCAGGCGGGGGGGAGGAGGTGATCGCGCGGTGGTGGCACGACCGACGCGTCGAGGAGCTGCGGCGCCGCAACACGCAGCGGCTGTGCCATCCACCGCCCATCATCGACGACACGGTAGCAGCAGCAGCAGCAGCAGCAGCAGCGCTGTGCAGCTCCCCGTTCACGCCCCCACAGTGGGCCGTGCTCGCCTCCACCGCGACCGACCACGACGACGCGGAATTCAGCACCGAACGCGGCACCGACAACGACCACACTGCCAGTGTCGAGAGAACGGCAGCGGTAGCGCAGTCGAGCCTCCTCCTCAGCAGCAGCAGCAGCAGCTGCTCCGCTGCTGCTGGGCTGCGGGTGTGTCTGATGCGGCCAATGACAGCGCGGGAGAAGGCGGACGCAGTGCGGGCGTGGCCGTCGATCATCCACCAGCACAGCCTCCTCCGAGCACAGGTCGCCCAGGCCTTTGTCCTCTGGCGGCAGCACCAACAACAACAACAACAGCAACAGGAACAAAGGGAGGCCGAAGATGCCATGGCCGACCAGCAGCAGCAGCAGCAGCAGCAGCAGCAGAATGGGGCCCACGGCGCGGGGGCGGAGTTCTCCCACACGCTGCCGACGAGCGCGACGATGGCCAACACCAGCACGAACACGCAGCCGCCGCCACAACCCCCGCCGCGGCCCGTGTCTGCTGGCTCGGGAGCGTCAACGGCGGCGAGCCCCTCCGGAGGCGGGTTTGCGGTCGAAATGAAACAGACAGCCGACGACGGGGAGGGGTGCGGGGGGGATATGGAGTTCCTTCTCGCCCAACTGCGGCGCTCCCTCCACCGCACCGCGTATGACATTGTCGTACGCGGTGCAGCAGCAGCAGCAGCGGCGACGGGAACCGGCAACGGCGGGGCCGCGCCGTCCCAGCTCGGCCTCGACGCGGCGGCACCGCAGGGTGGCGCCGTCGCCGAGACAATCGCGCTCCCATCGCTGCTGCGGATGTGTGTGGAGGAGGACGAGCGTGCCGGGGGCGGTGGTGGTGGGGCGGCGGTGGAGGAGGTGATCGCGCACTTTGCGCAGTGGGTCACGAAGATTGGCTCAGACGGCGGCGGCGGCGGTGTGGCAGACACGGCCAACACGACGATCAGCAACTCGATGCAGCAGCAGCAGTCCCGCCCCGCGTACCTCAACTTTGGCGGCGGCGATAGCTTCCACGGCGCCGTGCCCGCCACGCCGGGGGGCAGCGGCGGACGCAGCACCCCCCCGACCGCGACGATGCACCCGCAAGAAAAGGCAGCGCAGCGGCGGCACCGCGGCGTCGATGTTGTTTTCGACCAGCTGCGGCAGCTCCTTTTTGACGGCGGCGCCGCCACCGACGACGGAATCGCTACCACCGCCACCGCAGCAACAGCGGGCCTCGGCCTGCAGCACAGTGTGTGGAGCAATCCCGTCGTCGTCGGCGTCCTCCGCCGGTTCCCTGCCGCCAACGATGACGACGACGACCGCGAGAGGGGGTCGGCAGCTCGGGGGGCGGGGCGGCGTGGCCTGGCGGTGCGCCTTATCCCTGCGGCGGAGCTGCTGGCGGGGCACGGCTTGCGGGAGCAACTCTCCATCACACGAGCCCCCAAACCACGCGAGGAGAAGAAGGGGGAGGGGGAGGGGGAGGGGGAGGGGGGGGAGGACCCCTGCAGCGGCAGCCCGCCGCCCCCACCACCACCGCAGCCCCCCTGTAGCCTCATCCTGCTGGAGGTCACCGGCCTCGAGGGGGTGCAGCAGCAGCAGCAGCAGCTGACGGAGAGCGCCAAGGGGCAGCGCGAGGGAAAGAGCGGAAACGACGACGACGACGACGACGACGACGAGCCGCCCCCGCCGCCCTTTGACGGCCAACTCGCAACGGCGCCACCGTCGCCGATCCATGCGACTACCGCCGGGGCCGCCGGCAGCCGCAGCAGCCCAAAAAGCGAGCGCTCGGGAGAAGACGACCCGCTGCACGAGGGCGACGGCGGTGCGCCGCACGACAGGCCCCCTCTGCGCCCCCCACAGCAAACGCAGCAGCAGCGGCGGGGGGGAAGGGAGGGGCCGGAGAAGCAGCCGCGCGCGCCGTCCCCGCTGTGCGAGCGCGACGTGCGGATATGGCAGCAAATCGTTTCCCTCTCCCGTTTCGTCCACGTCGCCGGCACCGCAGCGGAGGTGGAGGGCACTGCAGCGTACGTGGCCGCAGCGCTGAAGCGAAATCGCGCAGCCCGGCAGCAAACTGCGGCACCCCAGAGGACGCCAGCGCCGCCCCCACCGACCAGCTCCCCCACAGCAGCAGCAGCAGCGGGAGCGGGAGCGGGAGGGGGTGAGGGCCGTGGCGCCGGCAGCGACGACGCCCCCTCTCCTTCCCCCGCCGCAGTGGCGCCGGGCGTGACGAACACGCTGCGGGACCTCTCAGCGCAGCGCGCGCCCTACGCATTTTTCTGCACCGTCACCACTTCAACAGCGACGGCTGCGTCCGCCGCTGTTGAAGGCGACGGCGTTGGCGGTGGCGGTGGTGCAGAAAAGCGCCGAGTAGTGCCGACGGCGCCCCGCCCGACGCGCGCGGCCTCCGCCTCCGCCGCCCCCCGCAGCAGCGGCGCAAAGGCCTGCGGCGCGCTGGGCGTCCGCGCGTCGTCGCAGCCGCCGCCCCCGCTGCCGTCCGCCTCCGCGTCGTCTTCGCTGCGGTCGCTGCTGTCGGCGCCAGGGACTGGCCTCCGTTCGCTGATCCGCGCGGCGACGGGCGGCGGCGCGGCTTCGACGCCGCCGCCGCCGCTGTCGTCTTCGGCGGATGCCGACACGCCGCCGCCGGAGGGGGCGGCAGTGGCCGCGTGTCGTCCGCGTCGCCACACGCCGCCAGCACCCGCCGCCGACGCCCCCGCAGCCCCGCACGACGACGTCGCCGAGTGGCAGTGCCGACGACTGATTCCGCTTTTCCTCGACAGCAGCACCACTGCCACGGGGGGCGCCGCCCGCAGCGTCCTTGTGAGCCGGGTACAGCACATCCCGGCAGAAATGATTATCCTCAACGTTGGCGCAGGTGTGGACCGGGGCGGCGGCACTGACGGCGGCGGTGGGCAAAAAGTGGAGAAGGCGGAGGGGGAAGCCCGCAGGCGGCGGGTGCACATCTCCCCCGCCATGAATCTCGCCTCGCACCTTCTTCTTCACCCCACAACAACAACAACAACAACAACAACGTCGTCGTCAACGGGCACCGCTTGGGCCACCACACGGCCCGGCGCGGCTGCTTATGTGCCGTGGACAGACGAGCAGCTCGTCACGTATCTATACGCCCGCCAGCTCTTCTTCTGCCACGGGGCGGCCGACGTCGGCTCTTCCCCCCACCCCCACCACCGGCCCCTCAGCCGCCGCGGCGCCGGCCTCTCGTCCTCCTCCTCCATCCGCAAAGTCAGCTTCTGCGATGACCGCGACGCGGAGGCGCGGCGGCGGCCGGCAGAGGACCGCAGCAGCGGCAGCGGTGCGGGGCCGGTGAACAGCGCATCCTCGACGCTTTCCAACAGCGGCCCGCGACGCCGCTCCCCGCCGCCGCGGAGCATTTTGAAGTCCACCCGCCGCTACAAGCGCGCGAAGCTGCTCCGCGACAGCGCCCCGGCCATCTCCGTGATGCCCTTTGGGGCCCTCATGCAGTGGCGGTGGCTCGTCGCCGGGGAGGCAGCGGCAGCAGCGGACGATACCCCCACCACCCCCACTGGCGAGGGCGCGGAGACGGGAGGGGGTGGTGGCAGCGGCAGCGGCACCCCGTCGCTGCAGATTATCGCCGCCCCACCGGCGCGGTGCTTCAGCGTCACTGCAGAGGCGTATCTGCGCTGTCTGCGGCTGACGGCTGTCCACCTCGCGAGCGAGGTCGCCGCGCTGGCCGTCCTCGGCGTCGTGGAGGCGGAGATGGCCTCCTGCGAACGCTTGGCGCAATGCACAAAGGAGCTTCTCGGGGGCAGCGGCAGCAGCTGCGACGGCCAGGGCGGGGAGGGCGGCGACGCCGTCGCAAATATATTCAGAGTCCTCCGCAGGCAGCAGCAGCAGCAGCAGCAGCCACCACAACCGCCGCCCTCCCCAGTGCCAACGCCGACGCCGACGCCTCCGCCGCAGCGGGTGGTGGTGGTGGGTGGCGGCAACGACGTGGCGGCCCCTCTCGGCGCCGCGTTCGAGTGTCACGAGAGGGGCGGGGTGCGGGCGATGGACGGCGACGACACCACCTCCGTCTCCACCGAATCCGCCGCCACCACGCTGCTGGCAGCAGCGGCCCCGGCGCCACCAGCTGCGACGGGTGCGACATCCGCAGCAGCAGCGATGATTGGCCGGCGGCATGTGCGGCGGTGGACGGTGGGCGTCGCGAGGGTCTGCGTGGCCGCGGCGCTCGCCCCCTTCTCCCCGTTCCTGCCGCCCTCGACAGGCGCAGCCGCCGCAGCCGCTACCGCGCACTGGGCCGTGACGGCGCCGCTGCCCCCGGCCACCTCCCCCCACTCGCAGCGGCTGGGCCTCATCCGCCGCGCGTGCCTCTCGGAGGTGGGGGCGGAGGTGAAGACGGCCGCCTTCCCCGCGATCGACCGCCTCCTCGCGCAGCTGACACGGGCGCTGGCGCTGGAGCGGCTGCACGTCCTCCAGCAGCCGCTCCAGCGCTTCTTCGCCAGCGATCTCTTTGCGCGACTCTCCTCCACAGCCACCGGCGGCGGCGGCGGCGGCAGCGGTGGGGCGCTTTCCCCGGCGGCGGTACTTTCTGCGCAGCGCTCCCTTGCCGAGATGTGCGCCGCCCTCGCGGAGCAGTTCCAGTCGTGCCTGCTGCTGCCGCACGTTGCGTTCCAGGCCGTACCGCGGCGCGGCGGCGGGTGGAGCGCGAGGACGTCGCCCTCACCGACGTCAAGCCCCACCCACCGCCCCGCCGCAGCCGCGCGAGGTGACGACGACGACGACGCCGCAACCGCAGCAGCACCCGCAGCAGCAGCAGCAGCCGCAGCGTCGCCGCTCTTCTTTGTCGAAAGTGTCGGCGCGCTGGGGGACGTGTCGCCGTCGCTCGCCGCCGCGGACGGCGGGGAGTCGGCCGCCGCAGCCGCAGCCGCGACGGCGGGTTTCCTGCCGCTGGGCTACGGCCTCAGCTCGATGCGGCTCGCGCGGGCGGCCTCCCCCAGCTATGCCAGCGGGGCCGCCTTCCGCTCCCCCTCGCACTCCTTCAGCCACGGCCACCACAGCCCCCTCGGCCGCCCAGCCGCGGGGGCGCGGGGGCGGCAGAGCAGCTATCTCTACAGCGCCGCCGAGATCTTCAGCGGCGGCAGCGCCCGCAACAACAACAACAACACCTTCCGCAACCACCACCACCACCGGCACGTCAGCAGCGGCGGGAGGGGCCACAACGCCTTTGACGACGACGAGAATGACGAGCTCCTCTCGACCGACGGCACGCTGTCGGGGTACAGCCGCGACGGCGACGGGGAGGAGGGCCACGGCGTCTTCGATGCGCTCGTCCCTGCCCCGGATTCGGGGTTCAACCCCCTCTCCCACGACGCGCTGTCAGGCGGTGGTGGTGGAGGAGGAGGGGGCGTCGTGCACCACCACCACCACTACCAGCAGCAGCAGCACCAAGGGGCAGCCCTGCCGCGCGTCGCATCCTTTCTCCGCAGCGTGAAGTCCTTTTCTGGCAGCGCCGCCGCCGCGGAGCAGCAGCAGCAGCAGCAGCGGGAAGATGAGGAAGAAGCCGACGCTGAGGAGGACGACACCGCTGCGAAACACAAGGGCAGCCGAGGCGGCGCCAGGATGGGGGAGGACGATAACGACGACGATGACGACGACGACGACGACGACGACGACGATGACGATGATGATGACGATGATGATGATGACGGTAACAACACCAGTCTCATGAACACGCTGAGCCCCCAGAGCACAGAGCTCAACGCCGTCGACGATTGCAACACATCAGTCCACACCACCGACGCCCGATTGGCAGACGCGCGACAAAAAAAAAGTCGAAGCAGCGGCAGCAGCAGCGGCAGTCGCGCGACCCCTCCTTCAGCCGCTCACAGCGCACCTTCTTCCGCCTGCCAATCACGCTGTCGATCCCCGCGTCGGTGCTGGGCGATCTTGACCGCTCCCTCGGGGAGGTGGGGGGCGGTGGAGCCGGTGGCGGGTTCCCGTCGCCGACCATCGCGGAGCTCATTGACAGCCGAAGCGTGCAGGACACCTCCGTGTCGGTGGGGTTCGATCGCGCCTTCACGATCATGACCTTCTCACGATACACGAGCAGCCGCGGGGCCGCGACGCCGGGCGGCGGCGGTGTCGGTGGGCGCGCCGGGATGCGACACACGCCGACAAGTCTTCTGCTGACCGGGACGGCCAACGGCACGCTGAATGAAAAGCTGACACCTCTTTTTCCATCACTTGCGGCCGCGGAGCAGTCTGACGCGCCGCAGCAGCAGAGCAGCGCCAGCGCCGGTGCTGCTGCTGCTGCTGCGGCGGCGGCGGCGGGCGACTCCGACAACGACGACGACGGCCGCACCACGAAGGAAACGGAGGAGGGTGGGAACACCACCATCACCACCGGGGCCGCAACAGCAGCGGCAGCCGCATCGGAGAAGGCGGGCGTGGGGCACCCGCGCATGCGCAAGCGCAGCACTCTCCCAGGCGTGGCCGACACCTCCACCCTCGAGACCGCAGACGGCGACGACGACGACGAGGAAAAAGTTGGCGGGCAGCGGCAGCGCCACGGTCAGCAGCGGCAGCAGTGGGCGGCTGCGGCGGCGATTCGTGACGTGCGCGAGTGTGCGCTGGTGGATGCTCTCGCCGAGGACGTGAAGCACCAGCTGCTCGGTCAGCTCTTCAGCGAGTGGATCCTGCCGCGGTGGTTGGATCTTGTCGCAGCGGGAGCCGTCGCAGCAGCGGCAGAGACAGAGGCAGCCGCCACAGCCACGGCCACAGCCACGGCAACGGCAACGGCAACGGCAGCGACAGCAACAGCGGCGGAGTGGGCAAAGGAGGGGACGGCGGAGAGGGCGGAGACGGAGGAGGGCAGCACCTCACCGCGGCCGCCACCGTTCCCGATCATGTCACCCCTCTCCTCGCCTTCTGCAGCGCCGCTAAGTAACCACAACGACAACGACACCGGCGACGACGACGACGACGAAGGCGGCAGTGCCTCTGCCGGCGGTCGGCACGGCGAACGCGAGGAGGTGGCGGCGCAGCCGGTGGATGGCCCAGGGGGTGGTGCTGTGTGGGGGGAGGAGGCCGAGTCGAGCAGCTCCCCCGCCCCTGCCGCGGCCGCTGCGGGGGTGCGTGTGACGGACTTGACTCAGATGGCGCGCCAGCACGCCGCCCTCCTGGCTTCTGTGGAGAGGGCGAAGAGGGAGCTTGCCTCCCTCCGGCGCGTCTGTCAGCAGATCGTCGACGGCGAGGAGGAGGAGGAAAGGGAAAGGGAAAAGGAAAAGGAAAAGGAGAAGGCGGAGGTGTGTGGCAGCAGTGGAGAAACGGATGCGGAGAAGATCAGTGCAGAGCGGCCGGCGCAGACAGCGACAGGCGCGCTTGAGGAGGTGGCGACGCCGTCCTTCTCGACCATTCACCGCCCCACCGACGACGTGACGGGTGGGGAAATTGAGGTTGCCGCGGGTGCCGAATGCATCGATCACAACAGCGAGAGGAATGAGCCGCACCCACGGCAGCGATCGGATCTATTTACGCGCCTGTCACCGATTAGTGCGGTGGGCCCCGCCAGCGCTGCTGCTGCTGCTGCTGCTGCTGCCTCGCAGCCGCCATCGTCCCCGCCCCCGCGGCGCGTTTCCTTTTCGGAGCCGTTCATACCCGCCGCAACCGCCGCCGACGTGGCCCGTCCCAGCAGCACCGCGTCGACCCCGCAGAAGCAGCAGCAGCGCCGCCACTCGCTGCCCTGCAATGTGTCCTCACCGCGGTCGGCGCGCCGGGCGAGGGCGGAGCACGCGCTGCACCTCGCCGAGGCCGCCCTCGACGCGCTCTCCGACGCTGGCCGCCCGAGCATGTGGTGGAACGTCCCGCCCCCCGCGGGGACGCCAACGCAGGTGGTGACGGCCGCGTGGCCTGAAGGGCCGCCGATCGGCGGCAGCAGCGCCAGTTGCCGCGGCAACGACGACAGAACCTACGAGGACATGTCTCTCGGCCTCTGCGGCTCGCAGTGTCCGTCGCCGTCCGGTGTCGTGGACGACGAGCGGCCGACCCGCACCCGCGCGCACGCCGGCCAGAGCGGCGGTGGCGGTAGCAGCAGCAGCGGCACCGGCGACGTCGCGGGCGGCTCCGTCAGCCGCGGCCCGTCGGAGCTGTTCGCCCCGCTGAATCCCGCCTATTCGCACAGCACCGGCGGCTACACCTTCTCCTCCATTGTGGGGATGGCCGCGCTGAGCCACAACGCCGCCTTCGCGACGCCGAACACGCGGTCGGCCGCCGCCAGCGGACGCGCCTCCCGCGGCCGCGTCAACGGCAACGAGGGGTGGTTCCTCACCTCCTCCCCGATTGGCCACGCTGTCGCGGAGGTCGACTTCCCGCTGCCCATATACGAGAGCCGCGGGGGCGGTGGGGGGCGCCAGTCCCCGTCCTTCACCGCAGCCAGCCCCCCAGCAGCCCCACCGGCACCGGCAGCGGCAGCGGGGGCGGCGGGGGTGGTGGAGCAGCTCAGGGCCGGGGCCAGCGGCACCAGCAGCTGCGGCGGGGGTGGCAGTGGCAGTGGCAGTGCGCCGGGGGGTAGCGCGGGGGTTCAGCGGCCCCTCTCTCTCTCGACGACGCCGAATGACGAATACGTTGTTGCCGGGAGCCGCTCCCCCGCGCGCGTCGCGCTGCTGGGCCGCCCACCGATCCCGCAGCCGTCCGCCCACGTTGACGCCCACACCCAGACGTCGCCGGAGACGCCGTACTCGTGCCTGCGAGAGCACCTCTCCCACCACAGGAAAAAGCGCGAAGAAAAGGAGAAGGAGGAGGAAGTGGAGGTGGAGGTGGAGGTGGAGGAAGGCGGCGGGGATGTCGTTTGGTCCCACACCTTCTCCTCCTCCTCCTCCTCCGCCTCCTCGAGGTGCAGCAGTGTCAACGAGGGCAGCAAGTTCGTCGATGATGAGGACGATGACGGCGCCAACAACAACAACAACACAGCCACGGCCCTGCCCCCTCCCCGCACCCCATCGTCCCCAATTGCGGCGGAGGAGACGGCGCGCGGGGAGGCGGTGGCGGCGGCGGCGGCGGGCATCGCCATCAGCAGAGGCAGCGAGGACAATGACGAGGAAAACGACGACTCGTGCAACGTCCCACCGCTCCAGTCCACGCAAAACGGCCGCTCGAGCGCAGAGCCCCCCTCCCAGGACACCGCACAGCCGCCCGTTGATGTGCCACCACCGCAACCACTGCCACAGCAGCAGCAGCAGCACCGCCGAGGTGGTACGAACATCTATTCCACCGATGGCCGCGCCTCCGCCGAACCGGAGCAGCGCGGCGGCGGTGGTGACGACAACAGCAATGAGAATAATAACAACAATAACAACAACAACAACAACAACACACATGAGGGCCACCAGAGCCACAGTGGTGAAAGCGAGTCCCAACACGAGGACAGGAGCAACGCGAGCGACGCTCTGGGCGATCGCTTCGTGCGCTGCTGCGCCGTCGCCAGCCGTCCTCACAGCAGCAGCAGCAGCAGTGATTGTGACAGTGGCCGCTGCAGCGGCGGAACTCCTCCTGCAATGCATCGCAGTCGCGATGATGTTGATGAATCCCCGCGCCCTTCCACGGACCATTCCCACCCACCCACTCCGCCGCAACTGAACCCCACCATCCTCGAGGAGCCTAGGACAATGCTGACGAGCGGGGCGAGCGGCCACCGCCGGCAACACGAACACGAATACGACCACGCCCCACAAGAGCAACGAGAAGGAGAGGAAGAAGTGCATGGGCAGCAGCTGCATCACGCTGGGTCCCCGCAGCGGGCGGCAGCCCAGCAGGAGGAGACGGCACTGTACGCGCGTCGCGATATCGCCAGCGACCTGGAGAGGGAGGCGGACGATCTACCGCTGTGGCTCTCCCCGACCGCGGACGGCACGCCGCACCGAAAGCAAGTCGCTGTCACCGCCATCGCCGATCTCCAGACGCGGCTGGCGCGGTCCGGCGACAAGGCCGACGCCCTCCACACGCAGTTACGCCGCGCTGAGGAGGTGCTGCAGTCCGCACAGGAACGTCTCGCTGAGACGGAGTTGGAGCTAGCGGCGGAGCGGCAGTGGCGGCGGCAGCGGCAGGAGGAGGAGGAGGAGGCAGCTGCGGCAGCAACAAGAGCAGTCCCGGCTGCGGACAAGGCGACGATGACAGAGGAGGCCGCTGAGGAGGAGCCGAGTCCCTCCCCTCAACCACCACCACCAACAACAACAACAAAAACAACAACAGCAGCTGCTGACGGGACGGATGCCGACCCCAAGCGCCGCATCGATGCGCTGGAGGAGGAGCTAGCGGCGACGCGCTTCCGCCTGGAGCAGTGGCGCGCCATTGTCGAGGCGGAGCGGCGGAAGCATGCGGTGGAGCTCGACCAGGAGCGGCAGCTGCAGAGGAGCCGGAGCCGCTCCCCGTCGTGCGGCAGCGGCGGAGACAGTCTCCGCAGCCGCAGCCCGGAGCAGCAGGAGCTCCTGGCGCTGCTGCAGGGCCGCATTGGGGAGCTCGAGGCGGCCCTGCAGAGGGTGGAGGCGGACCGCGACGGGGCGAGAGAGGAGTTGCGGCGGACGCGCGACAGTTTTACGGAGCAGCAGCGCGCTGACCAGGCGGCGGCGATGCGGGCGGCGGAGGCCCTGCAGCGGGCGGCGCAGGCTCAGGAGGAGGGGAGGGAGGCTGCACGAAGGGATGCCGCGGCGGCGGCGGCGGCACTGCATTCGGCGGAGTTGGGCCACCTGCAGCTTCAGGAGCAGCACGCGCGGGCGTCGCTGGCGGCGGCGGCGGCAGCCGACCGCACGCTGCTGCAGGAGCGGCGCGACGCCGCGCAGCAGCGCCACGGCGAGGCCCTCCGGTGGGCGGCGGCGGTGTCGCAGCGGGAGGAGCGCATTCTCAAGCTCACCAGCGAGCGCGACGCCGCGGCGGCCGCCCTCGACGACGCTACCAGCGGCAGCGGCGCGGAGCTGCGCCGCCTTCGGGATGAACTCGCCGAGCAGCGCGCGGCGGCGGAGGAGGAAAGAGTCCGCCTGGCTACGCAGCACACCGGCGAGGTGCGGGAGCTGCAGCAGCAGCTGGCCGCAGCGGAGGAGCGCTGCGGCCGCGCCAACGCCGCGCTGGCCGCCCTCCAGCGTGAAGAGGAGGAGCTGAAGGCCCACGCGGCGGCGGAGCAAACCCGCGCCGTGGCAGCCGTGAAGGAGTCACACGCAGTGGAGGTGGCGGCGCTGCGGGATGCGCTGCAGGAGAGGGAGCTGTTGGAAAAAACTGCCGATGCCGCGCACCGCACAACGGCGCGGGCGAAGGAAGAGGCGGCGGAGCAGCTGCGGTGGCAGGCCGACAACGCAGAGCAGCAGCGCGCCGCTGCTGACGCAGCCGTCGAGATGCGCAATTTGAAGCTGGTGCGGTATCTGCATGGGTGGGGGCTTCTCGCGCAGCAGCACGTGGAGCGTCGCCAGTGGCTGTTTGCGGAGAGCCTGCTGCTCGCGGGGGCGCTCAGCCAAGAGGCGGAGCCGGCCGACGCCTTTCTCGCCCGCGAAGTCGGCGACGCCCTCAAGAAGACGCAGAAATCCGCGTCCACCTCCCCCCCTCCGCGCACTCTGCACTCTCCCTCTCGGGATACCGCACAGCCGTCAGCAGACAGGAGTGCAACGCCGCCGGCAGGGCAACAGCGAGGGCACGAAAGGAGGACCCGCAGCGGCACCCCCGGCGACGCCACCACCACCCGGAACTACGACGACGACGGGAAGAAGAGACGGAGGGGGAGGGGGGGAACTGAGCTCGCGCCGCCGCCGCGGCCGATACCCACCGGTCCGTATGGGGGCGAATTTGCCAGCTCCGCAAGCCACCACCCACACAACAATAACAGCAATCGCAGTGGAGCATCACCTGCTCACCTTCAGCAGCAGCAGCAGCAGCCGTATATGAACACGCACACGGCGACGGGTGGAGCTGTGGAGGACGGCAACTTGGCCGACGGCGGGGATGGTGAGGAGGACCCACTGGCACTGCGGTATGAACTGCAGCGGAAGAACCGCCGCATCGCCGCGCTGGAGGAACGAGAGCGGCAACTCGTGTCGGCGGCCCGGAAGGACGCCGACAGCATCCACCGCCTCCAGGAGCTTCTCCGCGTGCAGCAGGAGATCGATAGCGCCTCGCCTCCCTTGACAAGGCCAGCAGCGGTGATGGCGACGGCGACAGCACCCGTGCGGAGTGGGGGAGGAGGGGGAGGAGGTGGTGGTGGCAGCCCAAGCACCAACGGCAGGGCAGCGCCCGCCTCGCCGGAAGCATACCGCCAGCGCTACGCCGCCCTGCAAGCCAGCCTACAGGACTGAGACCCCACCCACACGCGCCACACTCCCTGGAGATGGAGCGTTACAGAGATACAAAAACACATACAGGCACACGCATAGACGGAGCACCTAACGAGTGCTCTTTTCTTTTTCTTTTGCTGGCTTTTTTTTCCGTGATCGCTTCCTCCTCCCCCCATTCATGTTCCTTTCGTTGCGTGTATGGTTGGCAGCAGCTCTTGCTGCTACGGTTCCACTGTCTCTCTGCGTGTGTGAATCACCCCCTTTTTATCCATTGTGGCAAGGGCAACAGACGAGCAGATCATAGAAGAAAAGGAATGAACAGATACACTTTTGTGTAAGCAGTTTTTCTCCCCAGTTAGGCGCCAAACTAACTGCGTCGCCCAACAAGAGTATGAGAGGCATTGAGAGGCCCCTGTGTATATATATATATATATATATGTCCGTCTGTATATGCATATGAGTGCATGATCCCCTTCTCCTCCATATATATATATATACAATTATTTGAAATGGGAACAATTTTAAACAACAATACACGTAGGAATAATAGTGTAGTTCACAGAGAACCTACGGGGGATAGCTCACACGTGGCACTTGGCCAGAAGAAGGAAAACAAAAAACAGCCGTGGAAATAAAATAAATAAAAACTATGCTGAAGAGCAACAACGCGGCGATCAAGGCGGCTGTGTCGCCGCTGCTGGAGGGCCCGATGTTTGCCGTTATTTACTGCGGCACACACCAGTACAAGGTGAGCGCCGGCGACGTGATCGCCGTGCAGCGCATGCGGGCCGAGATTGGCAGCCGCATCGCTTTCAAGAAGGTGCTGATGGTCGGTGGGGCGCGGTTCACCGCGATTGGTCGCCCGTTTCTGGAGCAGGCGCGCGTCGTCGCCGACGTCGAGGAGCAGCGCCGGATGCGCAATGTTGTGTCGCTCTTCGCGACGCCCGGCCGGCGGCAGGCGCGCTGGACGGATGCACACCACCCAGCGACAATCCTCCGCATCCGCGAGGTGCTCTACGAGCCGGAGGTGGTGGGGGAGGTGGATAAGTACAGCGGCGTCGTGCTGAAGGACTTCCACCCCGACGCCCACACGAACCCAGTGTTTGGGGCCGACGACGGCTTCGACGTCATGCGGAAGAGCGACTTGGAGGCGGTGGAGCAGGCAACCGCCTTCCTCGACATGATGGACGCAAAGAAGGCGTAGCGGCGGTGGCGAGTTGGGTGGGGTGATGCGGTTTGTGTGTGAATCGTGTGTTGACGCGCAGAGAAGGGAAGACGACGCGATGGGCAACATTGAGGAGAGGGGATAGGGGGATAGGGGGGAGGGGGGAATGGAAGGAGAGAAGAACAAGATAAGCGAGTGGGGGTTGAGCATTGCCGGCACTGTTCCTTGGTGGGCACGGAAACACATCCCCCCTCCACTCCCCCTTTCCTTCTCCTCTGCACACTCACACGTAGAAAGATAAAAGGAGGCTCATCAAATTCCCATTTGCACAGCTGCACAGCCATAATCATAATCCCGATCGGCTGCTGCCGCTCTTGGCGTCGTCTCCTGTACGCCTGTGCGCCTTCCCTTTTGTTTCTTTTTTAAAAAAATGGTGTGTTGTCCTCTGCGCTCCCCACCGCCACCTGCCCGTGACTGTAACGGGCGACCTGTTGTTGGTGCGTTTTGGTTCCCACGTGTTGCTGATGAACTGTATATGCACCCATGCATGTCTTGTATGTATGTGTGTGTGTGTGTCGGCTCGCACACCGCAAGATCCATACCCATGGCGAAGATGTGTCACTCACGCTCATACTCATGCACAAGAACACACACACATATACATATATACACACGCAAATGGATGCACACTCTGCGAGATATCCACACATATCAGTCGCCGCACTGTTTACTATCTAAAAACAAAAAAAAGAAAAGAAAAGAAAAGAAGAATAACAACACACACACTCTTCTAATTGAGCCTCTCCAAATGCCCCGAGGAGAGGAAAGTGGAAATGGGGAAAGGAGGGGATGCCTTGAAGTTATTTAAAAAAATGCGTAAACCGATAGGAACTGTGTACTCCCCGTCCCCTTCTGGTGGTGCATGCGGCCAGCCCACAAGGCCCCCCACGTCCACCACTTCAATGCACGATGATGTGAAGTCCCCCACTTACCCGAAATGGTGTCTTCCCTCCACAAACAATACACACAACCATCCCACCGAATCACTGCCACTCCCTCCTCCCCCTCTTCCGTTGTTCGTTTATATTTTTTTTCTGAACATGCAATCGCGACACTTGTAATCGTCGCCCCACAGCAATAAGCAAAGGAAAAAAGGGGGACATTGTGAAGCTAAAAACAGTGGAGTGCAGTACTTCTGACGCTTTGCTGTTTTATCACTATACACATCAACAACAACAACAACAACAACCCCGATACTGTATATTCTAATATACCTGCCTTTTTTTTCGTGAATTTCATATCTGTATATACGTTCATTCACCATCATAACTCTCTTCCCTAGTTTGTTTGTTTTTCTCCTCTTCTCTTCTTTGTTTGTTTGTTTGTTTTTTGTGCTGTTTTCTCATTCTGTGTCATCTCTTGAGAAGTCCCCTCCGTGCCCCTCCGCTGGGCCCTTCGTCCTTCCTTTGAGGCTTTTTTCATCATTGTTTTAACTATCTTTCTTTTC
>AUXJ01006011.1:0-20060 GCA_000482205.1 Herpetomonas muscarum
CCGAAGAAGGGGTTTCCTTGCCTTTGGGAAAGACACGGGCCCCACCCTCCGTCTTTCCAGACTGTCAGGTGTTGGTGAGGATGCAAAACTAGGAAGAGAGACAGAGAAAGATAGCCGATATAGATGCATTGTGAATGAACAGATGGAGTTATAGCAGGGAGATGTGTGTTAGTATGTACTGTTAGGCCCAGGCACCCCAACCTACTTCTGAGAGGGGATGCTCAGGTCAAACAGCTCGCAGATTTTGTGCGCGACGCCGTCCTCGTCGTGGTGGCCAACCATCTCGAGCCCAGCGCACGATTCGACGAGTCGGGGGTTGGAGTTGCCCATAACGAAGCCCTGTCCGACCGACTTGAGCATCGTTGCGTCGTTCAGGTCGTTGCCAAAGGCGACCGTCTGTCGCAGCCGCTCCTCGAGGCGCTTCTCCTCCACCGGGCTGGCCGGCACCCCATCCTCCTCGCAGGCGATGGGCTCGGGCATGAGGGCGAGAACGGCGCGCAGGGCCTCGGCCTTGGTGCAGCCCTTGGCGGTCACGTCAATGCAGTACGAGGCGGAGTAGCTCACGCTTAGTCGGTCGCCGTAGCGCTTGTGCAGGAGCACTTCAATCTGGTCGAGAAGCGGCTTGTCCCAGCTCGTGAAGAAGACCTTGGTGACCTGCCGCAGGTCGCCCTTCGGCGCCAGGGCAACCTCCGCCTCCGGGTCGGCCTTATTGGTGTCGCTGCGGATGTCCGCTGCGTCGGGGATCTTCTCCAGCACCTCGTACCGGTGGCCGCTCTCCTTGTGGAACTGCAACATCTCCTCCCAATCCATGCGGCAGTACCATCGCTCGCGCTGGCAAAAGTGCGTGTTCACCCGCGTTTCGGTCGCCGGCAGCAGCTCGTACAGCTCCCGCACAAGAGCCTCCTCGATGCACTTCTCCATCACAACCTCGTTCGTGCGGGCATTGTGCGCGACGGAACCGTTCGAAGTGATAAGGTACACGGGCGTCTCCCCCTCCACCGTTGTGCCTGTCTCAGCCCGCCTGCGTGCAAAGTAGGTCTGCAAGTGCTCGTTAACCACCGCCACATCGGCGTGAACGCGCCCGGTGGCGAAAACAAAGGGCACCTTCCGCTCCTGCGTCAGGGCGAAGAGGGTGCGCTGGGTAAAGTCGCTGAGGGTGTGGTCCTTGCCAAGGACGGTGCCGTCCATGTCGGAGGCAACGTAGGCAATGGCCCCGGCACTCACAGGGCCCAGGAAACGACGGCTGAGTCTCAGCATGTGCTATGTGTATGTGTGCGCGTGTATTATCCCGCTCGTCAGTCGAGGGGTACCTCTAGCGAACGCTGGGAAATGTTTTTTTTGTGTGTGCGAATGTATATTGCCCCTGCAACTGCAATAAAACACGATACCTGAGAAGGAAGGAGTGAGATATGAGGAGATGGAAAGGGAGCACTAGTTCACCGAGAAATGCTCTTCTCCGGTGCGATTCATTAAAAGAGAAATATAGAAATAATCAAGACGACCAAGTCCATTACTTTCGCATGCACAAAAGAGACCCACATATATCTGCACTTGGGGTCGGTCCGCCAGGGGGAGGGGGGCTGCACAGAGCGTTGCTACTCACAACTGCGACGATGTCGTCGCTGATGTGTATAGTCGGGTCATGAAAAAGAATGGGGGATGGCAGCAAAATGAGTGTTTTTAAATTGTGTAGTTTTTGTCTTTTGTAGGCTTGTATCGGCCGTCCAAGTGAGCGCGGTAGGGAAGATACACATGTGCGGATGCGTGCATGTTGTGGACTGTCTCTACGAGGAGATGAAAGTAGGCCAGTTCACTCATAACACACACACACAGTCTCCGCACCTTGCACATGTGCATCCAGACCTATCCGAGCCCATATGAGTAACGAGTAAGAACAGGTAGAAAATGATGGTGATAACAGTCGACCAGTTAGCGGTGCTAACACACGAAAGTTCACGCATTCGCACTGAGAAGCCCAAGTGCATACCAGAGAGGGAAAAAGAATCCGGTCAACACACGTTTATCTATAGATAGATATACAGCTGCATTTGAAGATGTAGTTATAATACCTTATCCACCAAGGACTTGTGGAGGGTAAACGGGGAGTTAGTTGTCGAGTGAGGAAGAGCGCAAACCGGGGGAGGAAAATTAGTAACAAGGAACACACAGACGGTGCGAGCCGTCCGATAAAGAAAATAACGAAAAAAAAAATACGTGTTGACCGATGTGTATCATATGAGCGACAACACCTGGTAGAGTTATCTGGAATCTTTTGGTTGTGCGAGGTGTAAGGACTGCAACGGGCCGTGCGCCTCACCACGCTCCAATCAGTGTGTGTGTGTGTGTATGTGTGTGTGTTGGAGCGTGGCTAGTGTTCATGGTGCGTTACAGCTGGTAGACCTCCTTGAGCTTTTCAGCGACGCCGTCCTCCGTGTTAGACTTGATCGTCTCCACACGCGCCGCATTCTCCGGGCTCTCCTTCACGTAGACGTCCATCTTTTCCCGGAGTGCTGCCTGCGCGTTGGCCATGACGCAGGCCCTGCCGCACATGCTCAGCAGCTCGTAATCGTTCTGGCCGTCCCCGAACGCAATGGTCTGGCGCAGAAGCTTCTCCCGCCGCTCTGCCGTCGTGAGGGTGTTGGTGGGGTCCGAGTTGGGGTAAATGCGCTCATCCAGCAGCTGCCCCAGCGTGGCACCCTTGTTCACCCCGCCGTTCATCACCTCGAGGCAGAAGGGGAGGGAGTAGGCGACGGAAACCTCACCCGGCTTGCAGGCGGCCGCGATGGTGCCCTCCAGCTGCTTGAGCTTGTCAAGGTTGTCGCTGGTGTAGTACACCTTGTAGACGCCCTCGAAGGAGGCGTGCGTCTTGGGGTCGAAGAGGTGGTAGAAGAAGACGTCCTTGTTGTCCTCGTAGTACGCGAGCAGGTCCTGCGCCTCGCGGCTGATCAGCCACTTGTCCTCCTGGTACATGTTCGTCACAATCTCTGGGTCATCAATCGCAAGCAGCGTGAGGCGGCGCGCCGTCTCGGCCGGCATGTCGTTTTTGAGGATTACCCTGTCGTCGTTGTCGTGCACGCGGGCGCCGTTGCTGGTGATGACGTAGCCAGAGAGGCCCAGCTTCCGCTTCGTCGCGAGAACGTCGACGTGGTGGCGACCCGTGGCGAGGACGAACGGCACCTTCTTCTCCTCCGTCAGGCGCTGGAGGATCTCAGCCGAATGGGGGGTGGCGGTGTGATCGGGCCGGAGCAGCGTGCCGTCCATGTCGGACGCCACGGCAATGTATGGCAGGGTCTGCTTCGTCATTTGGGGGGGGGGGGGGGTTGGCAAGGGAAAAGGGGGAAGACGAATTAACTATCCGTTGCAATGTCAGGAAAAGGTACACTTGGTCCGTGGGGTAGATTTTTTTTTGATGGAAACTAAATCCGTGAGAATGAAACTTCTGTTTTAGACTCGTTGTCCAGGAGGAAGGGTTGATGTGTGCAGAGCAGAAGACGTCAAGTGATACGAGTGCACACATAGCTGAAGCAGTTACTTCACTCTCTCACAGGAGTTTAATAGTATTACAAGCTGTCCATCAGATCATCTTTTTTGCACGTTAGCTGTATATGGTGCAGCTGGAACTAATGGGATGGATATCCCCTCTTCAGTGAGGCAACGCCAAACATGAGGACGACTGTGATCTAGAGCGACCACGTAGGTAATGTGTTTCGATGAACCAGTGCTCTCGCGTATTTTCTTTACTTTTCTTTTTTTGGAACGTATACTTGAACACTGAAGGGAAAGATAAACATGAATGTTATTCTCCTCAAATCTCACTGCTTCATATACACACAAAAGGCTGTGAGTCGGGAGTGTATGAGTGATACGGCTGTACCAGCAGCAGTCTCACGCCGGCAAGGGAGGATGCTTATGCATTTTTAAAAATAGGGATCAAAGCAGCATTGATGGAAAAACGGGAAAGGGGGACTAGAAGTCACACACACACAGATAGGAAGACACACCTGTTGCACGGGCGAATGGTGAGAGGGGAGATATGTGAAACAACGGAAAAGAGAGAGCAGGAACTATGAAGTGTAACTCCCGAGAGAAGGTGTGCAGGGTATTTTTTGGCGTCTCCGTACACATGACAGCAATAATAGTATTAATAGTAGTAACAGTGTTAGTTGCAGTAATGATATCAACAGTGACAACGGTAGATCAGCTGTGACAACGTGTCAAATTAGAAATTCCAAAAAAAAACATCAGATGAAGTGAATGAAAAAGGCAGCAGCATTGTGGAACTAGGTTCAACCACCCCTGTACCGTACTGATCACAAAAAAAAAGAAATCGCGGAGAAAAGGAATAGTAGAAAAAGGAATAGAAAAATATAATAGCAAGAATATAATAATATCTAGACAGATCGATGTGCACACATGATTCTCTCGCATAGGAAAATACTGTTTGGTATGGTAAACCGGGGAGAATGGGGGAAGGCGAGGAATAACGCGAATCCATATGTAAGAGAAGAGGGGAACATCTGCAACACGGGAACTGGGGAAAAAAAACCATATGAGAGCAACAATAAAAAAAACATGGTGGGAAGGGGGACGAAGATCCGTTCCCTTTTGTGAAGCAACTCAAAACGGTGCAATAATTTGTTGGAGTTCTACGATAGTCATCGACGACCACACCTCGACGGCCTCCTGCGGTGCCAGTGGGCGACCTTCGTCGACGGGGAGCTGGTGGTGCTTAGGGCCGCTCTGCGCCGCGGACTTGTCCTTGTCAGCAGTATCATTGCTGCGAAGGTGGGGAAGGGTCGGAAACGCCGAGGCGTGTTCCTCCCCGCGGCGCAGCTTCAGCTTCGACAGCAGCGTCGCCTCGTAGTCGACCATTTGGCGCCCTTCTCTCGGTGTCCCCGTCCCGACAGCCTCGCCGTGGGGCAGCGTGACGCCGCAGTGCCGCAGCACACACTGCAGGACGCCCTGACGGGCGGCCCCGACGATGGCGGTGCAGAAGTTGTACAGCGTCTCCACCGGGACCTTCAGCGGGCCACTGTGTGCCGTCGGTGCGCGTGTTTCCTCCGTCACGTCTGCCGGCAGTGGCGGTGGCGGTGGAAAGCGCACCGCATCGTCGTCTCGAGCGCCAGGTCGCGCAGTGACGACAGCCTTTGTGGGGCCATCGCTGTTGTCCCACTCCGCAGAGGTGGTGTATTTGCTGAATGTAGTAACAGTCGTCATAGGGGCGTCCTCGTCGTTGGCGTCGTCCGCAGTTGCCGGCCCACCGAAAGGGTTTTCCTCATCGCTGTCGGTGCCATCCGCTACCGTGGCCTCCACAATCGGCCACTGGCAGGTGGAGGCCCGCGACAGGGTATCCGTCCCCTGAGCGTTTCCTTTACCGGCCGCCCCTCTGCGGGGATTTTGTGCGGTGTGGTGGTGTGTCAACAGAGCGCGTGGAGGGTGGTGGTGCTGCGACGTGGCGTTGCTGGGGACGCGGAGATGGAAGGAGGACCTGCGGCGCGGCAGCGCCGACTCCTGCCGCGGCACAGATGGCGACGTTGGCATATACTGCGGTGCGACGCTTTCCCTGTTGTGGTACGGGGAGGTGAGGCTCGCCTCGTAGGAGATGTACGGCGTAAGAACGCTCCGGTGCTGACTCGGCCGGTGCTCCTGCTCATCCAGCAGGTCCAGCGCGACCGCCTCCAGGCAGCGGCGTAGCGCGTGCCGCGCGTCGAAGAGGCGGTCCATGACAAACTGCACCTCGAACGCGGAAATTGGGGCGGCGAGGCCGTCCGAGTCGAGCACCTCACGCAGCTCCGTCGCCCGCCACGTGACGCTGCGGCGCCGCTGCTGCCCTTTTGGTGACTGCTCAAGCGACGACGATGGCGCCCCCTCCCATCCCGTAGCGCGTGGAATGGACGCGCCATTACAGACGCTCGGCGACTTCTGCGCGTGCATAGGACTCGTCGGGAGGTCTGCGCGGCTCACAAGCATGCTCGGGATGAAGGACGCGGAGACACTCCCCTGGGTCATGTCAAAGCGACTGCGCCCCTGCTGCGAGCCCTCCAGCTGGCCAACGCACGGGGAAGTGGACATGGGGGGCAAGAAGGAAGGCAACAGATGCTGCGGTGGGACAGGCATGGGAGAGGGCTGCCCCGAAAACTGAGAGGACTGGCGGGGCATGGAGAGGGAAAAGCGCCCCTCGCCGGCCAAAGACCGTGCTGTGATGGTGTCTGCTGCCATGTCATCGTGGTCGCTCGGGCTCGTATTCTCCGTTCGCGCCGTGAGGGCGTAGCGGTCCTGCGGCGCGTTGCTGCCGTCCACTCCAGGCGAGACATGGCCCTGTGACGAGGAGGCAGACGATGCAGGAGCAAGATGCTCGTTAAAATGCGACGCTGCCCGCGGGCTGGTGACTCGGACGCTAGTGTTGTGACTGCTGACATGGTGCGGGGTCGTCGGGTGCACCTTGGCGTACATAGGAGAGTTGTCGTACACATCGGGCACGTTGTGCTGACGCTTATGCTCCTCCAGCACCGCTGCGCCGTCGTGGAGGGCGACGATGCGGGTGCGTGGGGCGGCGGTACCCAGCTGCCCTTCCCGCAATGGTGCCCGCCCTGCGTACGTCTGTGCGACGACAACTACCGCGTGCGGCCGCAGCATGTTGATCAGCTTGCCGAATTGCACCGAGTCCGCGCACAGCACGCCGCACGCGCTGGCGAAGGAGATGGCCTGGGATAGGTTTTTGGAGGCGCTGTGGACGCCAAGCAGACGGAGACCGCGGAAGAAGACCTTCCACGTGCAGGTGCCCTGCTGCACGCGCTGCAGCGCCTCCTCGCTCAAGGCGGCGCCGAGCAGCTCCATGTGCACAAGCGTCCGTGCCCGTTCACGGGGGAGGGACCCCGTCGGCACGTGTGCGGAGACGGCTGTGGCTCCCATTCGCACATCCCGCTCGACGCTGTCAGGAAGGATGAAGCAGTCGTACACGCGCTGAAGGCAGTGACGGTTTCGCAGCAGTCGCTGGCGCAGCTCCACCAGCGCTGCGGCCACGAATGGAGGCACCACCCGTTGCGCCCGTCGCTGCTGCGGTGACCCAAGCGAGCCATCCTCATCGTCCTCGGTGTCCTCCATGTCGTAGAAGCTCCCATCCGCCGCTGAGTGAACGGACACGCGAGTGCCGTTGAGGGTGCTGTCGCGACGACTGCAGAGGTTGTCCATGTAGCTGAAGCGTGCGCTAGAACAGAAGGAGTCCGATGACCCTCCCTCTTTTTTCTGCTGGATCCCGAGAAGGATGCGGGGTATTGTGCAGTTCTTTGGATCCTCCCCGTTGAGGCGATAGCTCCCATTAAGTCCCTCCAGCGTCCTGTCACCGCGAGCTAGTGGGAGGAGAGGCAAGGCCGCAGTGTTCTGCTCGCACCGGCCACCCCGCCGTGCAAGCAGATTCTGCATAGGCTGCAGCGTCGCCGCTGACAAGTGGGTGTCCCTGACGTCCACCTCGCAGATGGATGTGTTGGCGAGCAGCAGCGACAGGAGCCAGCGACCCCCGGTGTCATCAATGTCAGTGCGCGACAGATTAAGGCCAACTAGGCCAGAGCAATCGTGCAGTGCACGGAGAACCTTCCGCCCGGACGCACCCTCAGTAGATGTGTTGTTGCACACGAAACCCGCCCCAGAGAAGTTCACGTACCGCAAGTTTTGGCACATTGGGAAGATGGCCGCTACGGCGAGGCACCCCCTCGAACCGAGGTAGGTGGAGTGGAAGTCGAGGACCTCAACGAGCTCAGAGAGCTCCCGCCCTACCCCACCACCCGATACGTCCGCGACGGCTTCCGCAGGAAGCTGCGACAGCACGACCGCGTTAGGCTTCTTCAGACCCAGTGCCTCGCAACGGGCAATATAAACGTCGCGGAGGGAGTCGCCGTCAGAGAGGGGCCAGCTAAGGGAGCCGTCAGTGCTTTCGTTAACGCTACCCTGGCGTGGCTCGGAGTTGTCCTTGGATCCCTGATCGCCTTCCGCTCCTGTGACTGTCCACGATACATGGGAGCTGCGATTCCGCCGCTCGGCGGAGGAGGGCGGCAGCTCCGGCGTGTTGTCCCGACGGGCGGCACCTACGAGCAAGGACGGTGACAGGTGTGGCAGCGGTGCGGAGGAGGAACTAAAGACAGAAGAGTCGGGTGGCTGCTCCACGACAAACACACTGGGGCTGTCCGAGTTCTGCTTCGCAACTGGGGGAAGGTACACCCACCTCTTCCCGGACCGCTGTGATGTGGCTCCGCTCGCATCCCTGCCGGTCGCCGAATGGTACAAGTTCTTGTGGTTGTCCGTGTTCTTGGCGAGTTTGCGATCGACAACAAAGACACCTTCCGCACTCGAAACAAGAATGCTAGATGCGGCTCGGCTCGGCACTGCCTTGCTGTCGGGGAGAGAGCTGTCAACCGCGACCGTTGCCGTGGGGGCTACTTTGCTTGTATCCTTATCGTGTGATCCCCTTCCCCCTTCCCTCTCCTGACTACTACCGCGAGTGCTCCGCTCGCCCGATATCCTGCCGCTATCCTGGCTGGACCGCGTGGGTAGGGGAGGTGTGCGGCCGCCGCGCTGGAGGGCCGGGAGGGTTGGCTGCGGCGTCGGCTTGTACGTGAAGGCAGAGGTTGGCTCGCTCTCTGGTCCGCGGAATCCTGCACCAACGTGCCCGGACGAGAGATCAGTCAGCCCTGCATGCCTCTCTACATCTTCCCTGATGACAGCCTGCGTTGGGGCAGAGATGTACCAGGGATACCACCGTCGCGAGGACTTGCTGGCCGTAGTGGAGGACCCTGTTGAGCGTTCCCTTTCACCACTACCGCTCATATTCTCCAATGAACGCTGGAGCGTTGTGTTCATGCTTAAAGATAAAATACTAGAAAAGGAAAAATGTGTTTTTTTTTTTTGGGGGGGGGGTAGGAATGAGGAGCTACCGTCTCTAACACCCCGGCTTGTGTATAAAGTAGGGGTAGGTCTAATCTTGTTGGTACTCCTTTTACTACAGGTGTATTTGCTATGATTAAATGTGTCGCATCACATGTTAACAAGGTTGCGGGAGAGTAAATATGAATGTGTGTGTGTATGTGTGTGTAGGTGTGTTCATGTCAGTGTCGGCGCGTAAGGTGTCCTGACACGAGACCAGAATTAATTATTTCATTCAACTTGTGACCAAAGCAAATCGGCAGCAACTATCAAACATTTCCGCTCTTCACACCCGCTGGGATATGGGTTTCGTCCGTGCGTGGCACACGTAGCTGCTATGGGCGGGTAGCATCCTCGTTCTCTGTTGGTGCATCTGTTTTCTTTTTGTTATTATTTAATGGTTGTGGAATGATTCTGTAAGTGTATGCGTATGTGAGGGGTCGTGTGGGTGCCGGTCGAGAAAGGGTCGAGGAAAGAGAGAAAGGAGGAGGGGATAAGGGACGTTGGTGTCCATTTACAAAAGAAGAAAGTTCGTTTCTGTAACTTCACAGGTCGTCACTTCGTGAGTGTCTGTGTGTGTGTGCGTGTGTGTGCGTGTGAGTATTTGTATGTGCCGGTGATGTAATAGTCCGCAGCGGACAAGAGAGGGAGGGGAAGGGAGGAGGGAAGAGCAGAAGCACGACGGAAGCTATCCAGACAATTATTATTATAGTATGAGAAGGTAGGTAGGCAGCGTCGCAACGTCACCACGCGTCCACTGGCATCTCGCCATCTAGACATACGACAAAGAAAGAGGGGGGAAGCGTAGAGAGAGAGGGGCGGGGGGGGGGAGTAGAAGACCTTTGGGAGGTTGCCACCATATGAACAAGAAGAAAATGGGTGGTGTACCAGTAATCAAACAAAGGTGCCCCGCCACGCAAGAGATCCTAGCAATAGACATGCCGTTATGAGTTGCTCTATTATGCATGCGTATGTATAAATATGTTTTTTGTGTGTGCTTATATTTTGCCATTTTTACTTCTGTGTGATAAATACTATTGCTATGTGACCCAATGCTCTTCTTGTTGTCTTTCGTTTCCAGACGTCTACAGCTGCAGCTTGGAGAACATGTTGTAGTGGTCCGTCATGGAGTACCACCACTTGAGGAAGGAGTCCACCTGCTCTTCGGAGCAGCCGACGGTGCGGAGGATGACGCTCATATTGTCGCCAAAGTACTCCCTGCGCATCCACGCCGGAATGGCGGGCGGCTCCGTCTCGCCGCGGGCCTTGGCCGCCTCGGCCTGCACAAAGACAGGGTGCACAGCGCGGTCAAAGCCGTTGAAGCTCGACGCGTCATACAGCCGCGGCTCGGCCTTGTTGCTCATGAGGAGGTGCTGCAGCAGCGGGGCCTCGATGCCGTCAACGGTGTTGGTGTTCGCGTCCTTCTCCGCCTCGTGCTCCGAGGCGTACGCCCACACGGCATTTCCGAGGATCATCGCCAGGAAGATGAGCATGCCCAGGTTCACGTTGCGCTTGAAGCCCCGCGCGCAGGACCAGCGGTCGTAGATGTTGACGTCGTCGATGATGGTGTGGAGACGGTACATGCACATGAGCACGCCAATGTAGTAGGGCAGCGACTGCGCCACCATCGCGCCGGTGACGAGGAGGCCAACGGTAACAGGGGCGATCATGAGGTCCAGGAAGTACTTGCGGTCACCAAACCAAATGGCCGTGCTCTTCACACCACACTTGAGGTCGTCCTCGCGGTCCTGGTAGGCGTAGATGGTGTCGTACAGAATCGTCCACACCACCGCGCCGAGGTACACGGGCAGGCACACGGCCAGATCCACGCGGCCCAGCACCGCAGCGTAGCCGACAAAGATACCCCAGTTGAAGCAGAGACCCAACGTCAGCTGCGGGATGTGCGTGACGCGCTTCATGAACGGGTAGATGATCCACACCGGCGTGATGGCGAGTGCGGCGGTGAGGGCGGCAGGGGAGAGGCTGAGGGCGACAATGCCGCCTAGCGTAAGGTGGGCACACAGCACCGCGGAGGCCTCCGCCATCGTCACCGACCCACACGCCAGCGGCCGCTGCGCAGTCCGCTCGACCAGGCGGTCGTACTTGCGGTCCCACATGTCGTTGACGATGCAGCCGACACTGCGCATCGCGTAGGCGCCAACGATAAAGTACACAAAGAGGTGGATCGGAATGAACGGCGCGCACAGCACCAACGGGTCGGCGCCCTCGTAGACAAGGGCCTTGGTCACCGCGAGCGAGGAGCCCCAGAAGCACGGGATCACGAGGAGCTGCCAGCCAACGGGGCGGTCAAAGCGCACCAGATCGGCGTACAGCTTGATCTTCTCGATGGGCTTCCGCAGCAGCTTCGGCGGCGCCACTGGCGCAGGCGGCTGCGTCGACTTGAGGCCGCCAGTGCCGCGGGTCTCATTCAGCGTCCACACGCGGCGCTCCTTCGCGGTCGTGCTCGCGTCGCGCTGCGACGCAGGGTCGACCGCGCGCACAGACTCGGGGAAGTGCGCCGACGCCGCGCTGATCGAGGACTTGGTCCACGAGCGGGTGACCTTCTGCAGGAGGAAGGTGTGGCGAAGCATCGCTGACAAGAAACAATAACGGAGTCTTCACTCGCCTTGTTCTGTTGGTTTGAGTGCAACGCTTTTATGTGCGGGTGTGGGTGAGAAGTACGTAAGGCTGTCCTGCACCACCACTTGTTGACGCTATTGTTAAGTTCAAAGCAAAAAAAAAGAGAAAGGAAACAAATAAAAGTCAGCCGGAGTAGGAGAATGTGTATATACGGGACGTCAAAAAGACGAAAGCGCAGTCAACTGAGTAGCGCCGTTCTCACTCAAACCTGTTGTCGAGAAAAGTTATTGTGGGGGGCATAGTTTGGATACAAGATTGTCGAGGGTAGTCGTGCGGACAGTGGCGGTCCTCGTGTATCTTCGCCGGCATTTTCATATTCGAGGAGGGAGTTCCTGCTGTACGGAGGGCGAGGGGAGAACACACATGTGGATCGTTAAAAAAGACTTTGGTGACGAGATTTCAAAGAATATTTTGCACTGCAGAGAACGCGTGCATACCGTTTACTGTAGTACAGACTGGCCAGCACGCACGTACACACAACACACGCCTGTCAGATGGGGAGCTCTCCATCGTTGTACTTCTCCCTTTGGTTTTGAGGAACTTAATATATATTGTGTTCTTTATGGTGATGTTCATTTAAGGTTAGCGAGAGACTGGAGAACAACGCAGTGGGGAGGGGGGGGGGGGGGAGAAATATTGCAAGTCCACAACGGGTGGATCATTATGCTTAGCATTAATCGAGGGAAAAGAAAAGAAGAGGAGGGGTGGGCTCTTAGTATGACAAAATAGGGGCTGCCGCCAGGAATAAAAAAAAAAACAAGAAGCCCCAAGTGGCTCTCACCTTGTATTAATCGTTCAGTGAAAAGGGGGAAGAAGAAGAAAAAAACGCCGTCTGTTTCTCTCCCAAATTGTTAAGCCTTAACAAACGTATGACGCTGACGGGAGGACACGAACGGATGCTGGGGGATATAAATTTCACAGTAACATACACACATGCCCAAAGACAACATCGATCACTGTCTCCAGAAAGGACATAACGCGTGCGAGAACACTACTTGACACGCTGACGCTTCGCAGCGGGCTTGGTGGGCGGCTCCTCCTCGTCGTCGTCGTCGCTGTACTCATTGTCCTCGCTACTGTCGATGCCGTGGTACTCTGCCTCGTCAGCATCACTGCCGTCATCGTCGTCGTCGCTGCCACCTCCAGCGTAGTCGTTCTCGTCGTCATCGTCGTCGTCGCCGCTCTCCGGATACAGCTCGCCCTTCGCTGCCTTGATGAGCCGCGCCAGGGACCCGCTGTTGCCGTCGTCGCTGTCGTCCTCGTCGTCAAAGTCGTCGCCGTCGTCGTCGCTGTCAATGTACTCGTTGCTCTCCTCCTCATCGGCGTCGCGACGGGACCCACCAGCACCCTTCTTCCGGCTGCCAACGCCGCTTTCCTCCAGCGTGTCCTTCTTGGAGGCGCGACCCTCCCTCTGCAGCTTCCGCAGGCGCCGGAGGTTCTTTGCCCGCTCGGCGTCGGTGGTCTTCTGCTCCAGAACGCGGCGGCGCAGCTTCATCGCAAAATCGTCGCCGCTGTCCTCCGCGTCCTCCTCGTCGGCGCTATCCTCTTCCGAGTTCGCGCGCGCCGCGACGGCCTCCCTGAGGTGCTGCTGGATCAGCGCCTTCCGCTCCTCGTCGTGGTCAGCTGCAGCGTCAGTGGCGCGGCGGCCACGCGGCTTAGAAGCGCCCTCCTCCTCGTCATCGTCGTCGTTGTCGTCGCTGCTGTAGATGACGTGGGTGTTCAGGCCGAGGTCCCGCACGCGGAGATCGGGCGTTTCAATGAACCGACGCCGCTTGCTCTTCGAGAGACCAGCCATCCTCTCCTCCACGGACAGCTTGAGCGACTCCTGTGCGCCCGCATCCTCCCCGCCCTCGCCGTCATCGTTGCCCGACGGCTTCACCTTCTTGACAAAGAAGTCATCCTCGCTGTCGTCGTCGCTGTCGCCGTCGTTGAGGGTCGACTTGGGGGCGTACTTTTGCTTCTGCTGCAGCATGCGGAACATGTCAGACGCCTGCAGGTGCTTCTCCTTGCGGGTCAGCTGCTTCTCCGCCGGGGCGTCGCTCAGATCCGAGTCGTCATCACCGTCGTCGTCGTCGTCGCTGCCCTCCCCATCCTCGCCGCTCTTGGCTGCTGCTCCGGCGGCGGCATTACTGCCTGCCTTGCGCGCCAGCGCGCGCTCCCGCTTCGCAATATAGTTGACAACGTCCCACGGCAGGTTCTTCGCCCCGCGCTGCAGCTTCTGCAGCTCGGACATGTCCGGCACCATCAAGAGACCAAGCGACTTCGCGAACGCCTCCACGTCGATGGAGGCGACGTCAAAGACGTGCTTGTTGCTGGCAAAGTAGACGGAGCGCAGGTAGGCGATGAAGGCCTTCTGCGCCTCGTACTTGAGGCCCTGTACGACGAGGGCGACGAAGATCTCGTGGGAGTCGTGCATGTGGCTGGGCTTCACCGCAATCTCCCGCAGCGCGAGGTTCTTGTTCGCGAGGTAGGACAGCATCGGCGTCTCGCGCGGGGTGAGCATGAGCAGGTTGACGCCGCGGGCGCCGGCGCGGGCCGTCCGGCCGGCGCGGTGGATGTACGTCTGCGCGCTGTCGGGGCAGTCGTACTGCACGACCCAGTGCACCAGCGGAAAGTCCAGGCCACGGGCCGCCACGTCCGTGCAGAAGAGGACAGCCGACTTGCAGCGGCAAAAGGTGAGAAACACCTCCTCGCGACGGAATTGCTTCATCTTACTGGTGAGGCACATGGACGGGATGCGCATCTTCTTGAGAATCTTGGAGAAGGCCAGGTACATGAACTTCACCTGGTTGCAGGTGCTAACGAACACGACAACCTTGTCGTGCGGGTGGCGGCGCAGGAACATGAGCAGCACGTCGAGCTTGCGGTGCTGGTCAATCACAACAAAGTTCTGACTCAGCGTCGACGGGGTGGGCGAGCTGGTGATCGGCTGCGAGGTCACGTAGCGCGGGTTGTTGAGCGACATCTTGGCCAGCATCTTCACGTCCGTCGTCTGCGTCGCCGAGAAGAGGAGGGTCTGGCGCTGCGGTGGGAGGTACTTGAGGATGTTCGTCAGGGCCTCGCGGAAGCCCATGTCGAGGAGCCGGTCCGCCTCATCCATGCAGAGGATCTGCAAGTTGTCCAGCACGAGGCTGGCGTCATCCTGCAGATGGTGGAGGATACGGCCGGGCGTACCAATGATGATGCCAATCGCGTGGAGCCGCTTGCGCTCCTCCATGACGTCGCGGCCGCCAGTGAGTAGTGCAGCGGACAGGACATGCTTGTAACCGACGAGCTGCATCACCTTGAAGATCTGCAGAGCGAGCTCTCTCGTCGGGCTGAGGATGATGGCACCAACGCCCATCTCCGCATCCCAGTGCTCGAGGAACAGCTTCTCCAGAACCGGCAAGACAAAGCAGAGCGTCTTGCCGGAGCCCGTCTTCGCGGCGCCGAGCACGTCGTACCCTGCCAGCGCAAGGTGGAGAGAGTCGCACTGAATCGGCGTCATCTTCTTGTAGTTGCCACGCTCCAGACCCATCTGCGTGCGCTGCGAAATGGGCAGCTGGTTGAAGTACCGGTACTCCTCTTCCTCGCCAGCGTCCACGGCGCGGTCACGGGTGGATTCGTCGTCGTCGCTGCCATGATCACTGCTGCTGCTGCTGCTGCTGCTGCTAGCACGCGCTGTGCGATTCATGTGGGCATCTTTCGCGGCCTCACGATCGTCAAGCTTCCTGCGGAGATCAGACCGCTTAATCTGGAGGATGTCAATCTCCTCGCGGCTGAGCTTCGACCGCTCCTGCCGCTCGAGCCACTTGTCCTGCCTGGACTTGTTCTTGCTCCGGCGGCGGTCGTCAAACTTGCTCACATCGTCGTTGTGGCTATACATGGCTGTTTGGTGCCTTGTTTTGTCTGGGGATGTGGATTCCTGTTCTAGCCCCAACAGCCAGCCGTGAAGTATTCAGTGTTTGTGTAGTTCTCTCTCTCTGTGTTGCTTCTTGGGTTAATACTGTCCACAGTCTTCCTACTGCCAAACGCAGGTGGCAATTCCGAGTTGGGCGAGAGAACACCGCTGTTAACGGGTGTGTCTCTGCGAAATCAAGTCACAGGGTTTAGAAACTCACTGATGTTTTTACAGGTCAATGGTAATAACATAGTACACAAAGAGCATAAAGAGTGGTTTCGGTACAAAGGAGGAGGAGCATCTTTTTCTTTACTTTGCAAGGGATTACATGAATATGAAGAGCTGTTAAACGTTCTAATTGGAAAGTTCATCGATGTGGGAGGAGCACAACTACCCCACTGAACACTCGGACAGAGTACCATATCCTGAAAGGAAGTGGTCACCTTTAGTCCAGATTGAGTTTAGTAGCAACAAAAATCAACGCCGTGATTGTTTTACTTATTTTTTATTTGCAATGGTGGTATGTTGTGGTTTCAACACACACGATAGAATAGTGTACAGAAAGGAAATAGAAGGAACGAAGCAGGCAAAGGACAAACGACGCCGTGGGCCTCCACAGTGTATAGAAAGGGTAGCTTCCACGTCGCAGATACAGTTACTCAGTGCCGGTGACTGCTGGAGAGCCGAATAGTTTACATGTGTGGGTGCCCTCCAGTTCTGCTGGCCCGGTGCAAACATAAGTGTTGCAAGAGGAATAGTAGCAATTAACAGGAAGAGGAGACGATGCAGCACAGTTCGTCAACTCTGCAGCTTCTTTTCATTTTCTCCCCTTTCCCTTCGCTCTGCACCCACCTAGTAGGCGCGGTAGGCGATCGTGATGATGGATGGATCCTCGGAGGTGCCCTTGGCGTTCTCCAGGTGCTTGTGGCGCTTGAGCAGGTTGCGCAGCGTTTCCATGCGGTCCTCCATGCGGTCCTTACGGAAGCGCGACAAATGCACGCGGATGCTGTTCAGCGGCCCTTGCAGGTCGCCGTAGCCCGAGTCCTTGAAGAGCCACTTGGCCACCGTTTCGGCAATGAGGAGGTTGTGCACGTAGCCCTCGCTGCCGATGCTGCCGCACGTGGGGCAGCGGAAGAGCGACGGGGCGATGGTGAGCGATTGAAAGCACTCGAGACAAAAGGTGTGGCCGCACGGCCAGAAGATGACAGGGTCCTCGAAGAGCAAGCCGCACACCTGGCAGCACAGCGTGGACTCGAGCAGGTCGTTGATGTCGTGCAGGTCCTCAACAAGTGTGTCGAGGCGGTGGAGGTGGCCGCGGAAAGCATCCTCTCGAGTGCTAAATTCCTCCAGCCACTTCAGCTGCGTCTTGACGTAGTCAGACTCGATGCTGTTCTGAATGCCGACGTGGCGGTACCGTGGGCCGCGGTTAAGCTCCTCCTCGAAGGTGCCACCGACGGATGTGTCGCCGAGGTCCAGCAGCTGCCGCCACGGCCAGTACCGGTTCAGCAGGTTGATACGACCAATATAGCCCTCGCGCACCATCTCCACGTTGCCCTCCATCTCCGCCCCCAGCGCGGCAATCTCATTCTCCAGCTCCACCTTCACCTCGTCAAAGACAACAATCTTGAACTGCATGATCTGCTCCAGCTGCTGGGACATGATGAGAAGCTTATTGATGGTGCGCGACGTCTGGGAAATCTCGTACTCCATCTGCCGCTTCTCCATCTTCAGCCGACGGACCTGAAACGGTAACATCGGGACACCAGCCGCGCTCAGCGGCCGATGGGCACTCCCAACCCGTCGGTTGTTGCTGGTCGTTGAAGCGGCGCCAGCGACCGGGCTTGTGTTCCCGCTGCCATCAGCCTTGCCGCCCTCTGGTTTGACGACGGCACCTGTGAGGGTCGCTGTGTGAGCGGCCATGCGGCGCTCCATTATCGACAGCTTCGTCCGCAGTGTGATGAGTGAGTGACTCAGCTGGTCCGCGACACTCTGCAGCGTCTCCGCCTGCATGAGCTGGTCGTCGTTGGGAATGAGCACGCCATTCTCCTCTGTGCCAGCGTTGTTGTTGGCGACGTCCGGCTGCGTCGTGCTGGCGTTCTTCACATCCGGCGACGTGGGATCGGGGGGGACAGCCGACGCCGTCTTGACGCGCTTCTTTGCGGACTTGCCCCTCTTTGGCTTTCGCTGCGCTGGGGAGGTGGTGGCGCGGGTCTTGGGACTCGCGCGGGTCTTGGGACTGGCGCTCCGCGACGTGTTGCGCTGGGCTGGGGAGGAGGTGGCGCGCGTCTTGGGGCTGGGGCCCCGTGACGTCTTCGGCGGCATCAGCGTGCGTCAGCCGCGCGCCGGCCAAACTATGAGACTTGTACCCGAATAAAACGGAATCCGTGGGAGGAAACCTTCACAACCACTAACAGCAAAAATGACTTGACACTAAGGAATACGTCAGAAAGGAGAAGTACGGACAAAAAGGAGAATTTGGCAGTCGCAACGCGGAAAGCAAGTGCATAAAAGAGAAGCAGTACAGCATGTGAAAGTCTAAGAGCAGAGAGAGGGAGCGCAAGAGCGCTGCTGTTGCCCCCTCAGTTTCAAGAAACCAATATTTACCTCTACAGTTGCGTAACGCAAACGTAGAATTCAATCAAAATGTACTCTTTGTGTGATTGGTTAAAACTGTGACATGGCCCCATGTCTAGGAATGTGAGGCAGCTTACCTCTTCCACCCGAAGAGAAGGAGAGCCAACGACCGCCTCAAGACGCGGCCCGCGATGATCCCAGCGGGGGACACTTGAGAGGCATATATGTTGCAACATGGCAGCTACAGCACAATAACAAAATGTGTATGCAGCCTCACCTCCCTACATGTACTCCGATGCGGGTGTCCATGTCCCGTCGAGCAGGTTGATGCGGTTCGCCTTGAGGGAGAAGCTGCGGGTTTTCTGGAGGATGCTGTCAAAACACTTCCGGCAGTGAAAGCTCAGCTGCTTGTCGCCAATGACGTCCCCGTGCACATCGCGCAGCGCCACGTCAAAGTGGACCTCACGAAGGTGCGTAAACACACGCGGAAAGTCACAGTCGCCGCGCATGGACACAATGTGGCTCTTCATCAGCGGCGCAACCGGCTCCTCCTTCACCGCCCCCCGCATCGCCGCCCCCTCCGCATCGGACGGGGTGGAGGAGGAGGAGGCGGCACTGGACGGCCCGCGCTTGGGCCTCTGCTGCCCGGTTGTTGCGGCCACAAAGTCGCCTATCGCCACGGGGTCCCCAATGACGCACGTGTCAAGATGGTCGCGCACAAAGCCGTCAATGTTGGGCGGCCGCGGCGTCGGTGGGGAGACAATTTTGACATTCAGCAGTGAGACAGGGTGGACACTGTAGTAGGCATGCTGGACCACCTCGAAGGTGCACGTGCAGGTGCTGCTAGGCCCCGCACCCGTCGCCCCTTCCCCCTCCAACGGGGGCGCCGCATCGCTGCCATCAGCGACGGCGACGTCATCAGGAAACAGCGCAGACGCCGGAATGGGCTGGGGCCCTTTTCCGCCACCAGAGGTGGTCTGCAGAATGTGCCCAGCGACCATGACATCGTACTCGAAAACAAAACCGTCAAGGGACGTGGCATGGGGATACTTATCAGCCACGGACACGATAACGGGGCCAGATGCGAAGACGTCCACGTCGTTGAGTACGCGAACGTGAACCTCCTTCGGAGCGATGGAGCGCGTCATGACGGGAAACACCGTTTGCGACTTTAGCGCTGCCGTCACAAAAGACTCCATCGACACGCGGTGGTAGTTCTCGTGCGCCTCTGAACGCCGCATCGGGCAGAACGGGGGCTTGTACACGGCGAAGAGGTGGTACCGGCTGAGGACCTCCTCGTCGCTCATCAAGTGGAGAGATTTGGGATTAATCAAAAAGTGGTTTCGAAGAAACCGCGTCTGCATGGCCTCGGCCGGCATCATCGAGGACGCAGAGGCAAGTTCAGCCGCGTGCCGCTTTAGCGTCTCCATGCTGTTCCTGCGGAGCACGTCCGTCAGCCGGCTAGGCGGCAATGTCTGTGACATGGGCGGATAATAGTTAGCGGGCTAGTGTAGAGCACTTCCTTCCTTTGGACGATAAACTGCAGTTGTGCTGACCTTTCCTTGTTTTCCTGTGTGTCTTACGGAAAGGAAGGTTCAAGAAAAATAATCCATGGAGGGACAGAAATTCACAGACTGTTACAAACAGTGTGCCAGTGCAACAGTACCACCGTGAAGCTCCCCAACAGAATAGCATCATTATTGACATATCCATGGGGATGTTTTTACATGGTGACGACGCGTACATCAACAGTTGCCACTGGGTACGTATACATATATACATATATATATATATATATATCCATTGGGAGACCACTCACAGATGCAAAAACGAGAAGCTATTTTTATTTTCCATATTGTGTGTAATCTTCCTTTTCCAACGTGGAATGCATATCGCACGATCCGTAAATATTTGAGTAGGTATTATATTTTTTTGCTTTGCGCGGATATATGTGACGTCAGTGCTGCACACTTCAGCACTGGGGGAGTACACCCAAGTGTAACCAATATACTTTACAAGAGAGGTGAGCGATCCTGACGCTTCTCAACCC
>AUXJ01006014.1:0-12255 GCA_000482205.1 Herpetomonas muscarum
TATATTATATATATATATATATATATAAAATCTCCGGTCCTCTTTCCGCCCCATCTACTGCCGCGCACACTATCGTCGGAAATGAAATAAAAGCACAGATATGTGGGGGAAAAGTCGCCATTCATCTTCCGGTAGATAACCCCTTCCTCTGCTTGGCTTTTCTATGTCGGGTCTTACGTGCACGTTTTTATATATATTTATCTTGCAATGTTCTCTCAACGAGAATACCCTCCTTGTGCTCTATAATTAATTTATATAATTATTATATGTTGTTTTTCCTGATCTATCTCCAGTCCTGAAAGGGCTGTGAACTCCCTGTAGAGAGAGGAGGAGTTCTTTGAAGGTAAATCCTGGCGGTGGCGATTGTCATGGTCACCAACGTCTTTACAAAAAATGCACAACCCTGACACGACGCGTTCCTTTCCTCTACAGACACACACACACATATATATATACAGAGACATATACGTGTGGAATACGTACGAACTGATATTATTACCCCCTTTTCCTCCTAATGCTGCAATTCCGGCCAGTACACTGTAGGAGCAGCAATGATAATCAAACACCCAGCAAAGCAAGAAGAGAAATAACGCAGCAGAAAAACACAAGTGTAGTTGCGCTGCTGTAGGCGCAGTCATGTGGCTCACAGCTACTATGTGATCACACCACAACGCCATTAGCTCCACCGGAGTGCTGCGTGCGTGGACCCCGAGGTGGGGCCTGTCGATAATGCACCACCGAGCAATAAATAAACAAATAACAACAACAGGAATTTCCCACATTCCCCTGGGCAATATTTCTGTATAGTTTGTTATTGAAGCTTCGATGATGCGTCCACGCGAAGATAGAACATGCATTATTCTATCAATGCAGTCATGCTTTGCCTTATGCTTGCTTGTCTGAAACGTGTCCTTTTCCCTCCGCCCACGTGCACTCATATATGGGCGCCTGTTTGTGTTCTAGTCCACCGTGCAACATCGCACTTCTGCGTGCCTTTCTGGGGTCTGCTAGGAGCCACGACCACACTCTGCTGTGGCTTTCCACTTAAAAACGGAAACTCTGCATTCACCTTTTGTTTTGTAGTTGTGACGGTGTGTCTGTTACTTCTCCCCTTTCCTACACACGTGCGCTGCTTTCCCCCGCAGAGGATGGATCGGTTTACGGAGGGTACGAAGGCGGTCGTGTTCTTTGGCGAGAACTTTGTTGAAATTGCTAATGCGCAGGTAACCCTGCAGGATGTGTGTGAGGCGTTCGAGCTGGAATACGGCGCCGGCGTGTTCATCCGCGCCCGCGACGGAGGCCACCCCGTTGCCACGCTGCCCTCCGACGCTATCTACAGCCCACCCCAGCGCCGCACTGGCGACGCCGCGGAGGGTGACAGCGCAGAGCCGGCCAAGGATGGCAACGCGCAGGAGGAGGAGGAGGATGCTGACGACGGAGAAGTGCTGTTGCTTGACCTGATCAGCCCGACCGGCCCACGTAGACAGGAGGAGGGCGGTGCCGCTGTTGCTGGTGGGAGTGGCGAGGGTACGTCAGGGGCAGCGGGCGGGCCGCGCCCGTCTTCGTCGTCCGCGCCGACCGTGGCTGGTGCAGACGGTGTGACCGGTGAAAGCGGCTCCACTGCGACAACCGCGGTCGCGGTGGAGGGCGAAATGGACGAGGCGATGCGGGCGCTCGTGAAGCTGGGCGCGGTGGAGCTGATATCTGCCGACTCGGCGCAACGCATCGCGCAGCTGCCGCCGTACGACCCGGCAAGGGCACCGGGTCTCTTTAAACGCGTGCTGTACCCTGACTCGACCTACTCCCCCTTCCGCCTGCGAAGGGACCCTCTTGAGGGGGACGGCGGCCGGCCGCGGAGGCCGCAGCAGGCGTCGGAACACGCGCGGGCGGCGGCCAGCGACCTCTCCACATTCATTAAGCACGGGGCCACCTACGCAAGCTCCGTGGAGGTCTACGGCGCCCATCTTGACGCTGGCGACGATCTGAACGCCGTCCTCACCCGCCGCGAGGGGCAGGCGCACACTAGCAATGGCGACGTCGACTACGATGACGAGGCGGTGACGGCGGAACTCCTGTCGCGTCGCCCCGACCTCCGCCCCCTGACGGAAGAGGAGCGTGACGCATTCTTTGCATGACCACAAAAAAAATTCTTGTGGTCGTTGGCTGCCCGCCTCGCTCGGGATTAACGACTACGTGCAAGTCGACGAGTAACTCAACACGACTTCCAGAAAACGAAAGAAAAAGGCATCTCCGTAGACACGGTAGTGGAGCTCTCGGACTGAATTGCCTGTGCGCATGGTTTGCCGCTGAAAGAGTAGACCTTTGGTAAAAACTAAATATTAGGGGTTGCTGTGGGGCTCATTGAAGCACTGACATTGAGAACCCCAAGCACTGCTTCATGTCATGAGTGATGCTCTGTAAAGGATAATTAAAAAAGTAAAGATTGATGCCATGTTGCGTGAACTGATCTCGTTTTCATTATTTCCCCTTTCCGTTGAGTCCTAACTCTACTTGGCCTGTCTGTAGTTTCTGCATCTCCTGAGCTTAGGACACAGGAGGGTGTATCATTCCGTACGAGCACACTTGGTCTACACAAACGTTGGACTTCAGGTCTGCTGGGTAGGGGCGTTTTTTGTTTTCTACTGAGTGATCTAAAGTGCCTCTGCGCAGAAAAAACAAGCCTTGCATAAAAACACCATTTTTTCGTTCTTTCCGTTGAACAAAAAAAGGCGTTCACGAAATGTCGAAAATGTCCGGACTTGGGTGGGATTCCGCCGTGGAGGTGGCAGATGCGACCAAGAAGAAGAAGGGCGGTGGCTTCCAGACACTGGGTCTTGACAAGCCGCTGCTTGATGCCATCTTCAAGCAAGGCTTCACCGTCCCGACGCCCATCCAGCGTAAGGCGATCCCGCCCATGATGCAGGGCAACGATGTCGTCGCCATGGCCCGCACCGGCTCTGGTAAGACCGCCGCCTTTCTTATCCCGATGCTGCACAAGCTGAAGACGCACTCGAAGATTGTCGGCATCCGCGGGCTCGTTCTCTCGCCTACACGCGAGCTGAGTCTTCAGATTCTGCGCAACGCCTTCTCGCTGAACAAGTTCATGGACCTCCGCTTCGCCGCGCTCGTCGGTGGCAACTCCATCGACTCACAGTTTGAGCTGCTCGCGTCGAACCCGGATATTGTCATCGCCACGCCCGGTCGTCTGCTGCACATCATGGACGAGGCGTCCCTGCACCTCACCAACGTGGTCTCCATAGTCATGGATGAGGCCGACCGCCTCTTCGAGATGGGTCTCCAGCCCCAGATTGTCAACATCATGCAGAAGATCCCTGAGGTGGCACAGCGCTCTCTCTTTTCCGCGACGATGCCGAGCGTGCTGGCGGAGTTTACCAACGCCGGTCTGCACAACCCCGTCGTCATTCGCCTCGATGCGGAGACGAAGATCAGCGAGAAGCTGAAGCAGAACGCCTTTGTGGTGCGGCAGGAGGAGAAGGTGGCCGCACTCATTGTGATTCTGAAGCGGGTCATTCACGTGGGCGAGGCCGCGAGCAACAACGCCCAGGCGCTGGTGTTTGTCGAGTCGCGCTTCCACGTGGAGTACCTGCAGATGATCCTCGGCCACTACATGATCAGCACCAGTGCGGTGCACGGCCAGATGGACCAAGAGGCGCGCCGGCTGGCCGTCCGGGACTTTACGCGCCGTGAGACGAGCGTCATGATTGTGACCGACGTGGCCGCGCGTGGTATTGATATTCCGCTGCTAGACAACGTCATCAACTTCAGCTTCCCCTTCACCCCCAAGCTGTTCGTGCATCGCGTTGGTCGTGTTGCGCGTGCCGGCCGCTCGGGTACGGCGTACTCCATCCTCACCTTTGAGGACTTTCCGTACTATGTCGATCTCATGCAGTTCCTCGACCGCCCGCTGCAGTGCCGCAAGCACGAGGGCGACCTCCTGTTCACCGCCGACGACGGCTGCTACGGCCGCCTTCCGGAGGAGGACATCCAGCTCGAACTGGATTTCCTACGCCGCCTGTATCTGACCGATGTGGAGGTGAAGAACATGGCCAAGGTTGTCACCAACGCCCACAACAAGTTCAACCGCACAAAGAAGAAGCCGACGAACGAGGCGATTCGCGAGGCCCGCAAGCCCGAGTACGGCTACGACAACATCCCGCTCCATCCGCTGATGCTCGAGACGCTCGCGCAGAAGCGCGTCGACGCCGACAAGGCGCGCTTCGAGCTGAAGAAGTTCAAGTCCAAGGAGTCGGTGCTGGAGATCATGTCTGGCGAGAAGAGCTTCGAGCTGCGTCCGCGTGAGACGGTCCAGAGCCTCAGCCGGGCGAACGCAGCAAAGGAGCAGGAGGAGGAGGACGGCAGTGCTCGCGGCAGTGGTTCCGGTGCGGCCGCGGCACCGAAGCAGCCGGAGAAGAAGCTGTCGTTGGCTGAGAAGATGCTCCTGCGCGCACAGGAGCGCAAGAAGCGCGCCCGCGAGGACGGCGGCGACGAAAACGAAAACGGCGGTGTCTTCTTTGGGCTCCGCGGTGCGGCGGAGGCCGACCCGTACGGTCTGTCCGATCACGTCAGCACTGCAGCGATTGACAAGCACGAGGCGGACATGGAGACGGGCAAGTACCGCGACGATGACTTCTTCATGGACCTCACGAAGCGCGAGTCGGCCGACGACGCCCACTACTCCGTGCGGGATGCGACGATGGACATGTCTGCGGAGACAGCGCAGGAGGAGGCGGCGCAGCGGCAGGTGTTCGCGTGGAGCAAGAAGAAGAACCGCTACGTGCGCATGAACGTGAACGACGCCAAGGCACTGCTGAAGGGCATCAAGAATGAGGCTGGCAAGGCCATCGACTACAAGGCGAAGCTCGAGGCGTACGCCAAGTGGACCAAGAAGAGCAACATGCGCATCCAGGACGTCGGGGAGGAGGAGGACCTCGGCCCCTTGCAGCGGGCGCGCGCCGCGGCGGCGTCCGTGATTGGCGACGAGCCCGGTGAGGGCGGCGAGGACGACGACATGGTCGACATTAGCAACCCGAACCAGGGTAAGAAGCTCCGCATCGGCCGCAAGCAGAAGCGCCTCCCGAAGGACGGCCGTGTGCGCACCTTTGAGGAGCTCTCCCTCATCAAGCGCAAGGCGGAGAAGGAGAAGGCGCGGCTGGCGAACAAGCGGGGAGGGAAGAAGAAAAAGAGCAAGTAACTCCCCGCCCCCTCTGGCGCAGTTGCAATGCTCCTGCCGCGGTGACACAGCCTCGTTCTCCTCCCCTGCCACACCACCGTAACCAGCCTGCTTCTCTCTTGTCTGTGCTTGCAGAAGCACTTTGGTTGGAGGAGAGAAAGTCCCCACGCAACGCACACTGCACTAGTTTGCCCGCGGTGTTCCACTGTATTTGGTGTTTGTTTAATTGTGTTTCTTTCTCTTTCATCCATTTCTTCTTCTTTTTGTTTCACGTTTTAATGCCTAATTGAGCTACGTTTAAGCGAATTAACATCCTACTTGCTGGGTCAGGGTTGTCGTGGACACTCCCAGTCGAACAATGATACACGCAATTAAAATAAAAAGATATAACATCAATACCCACTGGAAACTGAGGCAGATGGAAGAAATGGAGAGGGGGGCGGGGGCGATAGGAGAAGACGTCGGTGGACAAATATAAAGTTCATGCTTTTCTGCTACGAGGACGATCCTACGCCCCACAATTGATGTCTTCCTTCGTGGATCTCTTTTTTGTGAAAGGAAGTTAATGCCGCCTTCATAACAGTAGAAAGGTTACTCCGAACTCGACCTCCACCATTAAAGCTTCACTGTCCCATATGTCACCCTGAAAAAAAAATCTCTCTCCTGTGTGTGTCTCGGATGCCGCTACACTTCAATGGAAATCCCTCTTGCCTTTTTCTGTGATGCTGTGTCTTTTGCCCGCCTAGCGTCACGAAACGCTGTTTTCTCATCTACCCTCAGCATGGGGTGCAGCGGAGTCGACTGATAATACCTGGCTTCAACGCGCATTAGCTGTCCTTGTACATACACACGAAAAGGGAGCGCAGCAGATCGATATTTCTACAGCTTCTATACCCCGTTTGCGGAGAAGCAGATTCCTGTGAGGGTTATTCGCCTCGTTGCATTGTAACTCCTCTTTTTCCCTTTTCCAGTATCACTTCAAATAAAACAATATCTACACGCGGTCTTTCACGTTTTCTTCATCCCTCTTCCTCTTTTTGTGCTACCTCTTTCCGTCTTTTTATTCTCGTTACGTGCTGTGCTATTCCAATCTCCTGAGAACTTGGCACTTTTGCACGCGCATTCTTTCTGTATATTATTACCTCCACATCTGCTTCTACATTATCTACGTTTTCTTTTAGTTTTAAACATTCTGTATCACTGGCGGTGTCAAAGAAATAATGAGTCGTAATTCCACACGTGAAAGTAGCCGGACCGATTCGCGGGGGACGGCGAGGGCCTCCGACTGTGAGGCAACACGCACGGACAACCATAATGATCGCACAGCGAGCGCGCACGCGGCGTTCGACACCGATGCCGGCTCCTCCTCGTTTGTCTCCATGACCCCGAGCCGCACCGACTCCATTGCCGACAACCTCTCCCAGGGCTTTCTAGGGAGCACGGGTCGGCTCTCCTTCATGTCTGAAAGCGATCTTATCGGGGCATCACGGCACTTCTCTCCGGTAAGCCGCAGCCACGGCACCGGCGACGGTCGCAGCGGCCCCTCCTCCCCTCGTGGTGGGGGAGGAGGAGGGAAAGCGCGGGCGCGGCGACGTAGCAGCTCTAACCGGGCCCTATCTGAATTGGGGGCAGCAGCCGGGCCGTCGTCGCCGCTGCGGGCCTCACAGCGTCTGCCCTCAACAGAGCGACCCGACCGGCGCTCCTCCGTTGGAAGACTGAACGCCTCGGTCAGCCACATTCATTCAGAGTCTCGGCGCGGCAGCCTCCGCTCGGCCAACGACCGCCCCCGGTCTGTCCATGATGGTACCGCCGATGTGCCGAACGGCGACGCTTCCCGACGCAGCTCGGCGAGCCTAAGCTCCTGCAGGAATAGCATTGCCATGTCGCGTGACGGGCCGCAATCTTCCCACGGTCGCCGAATGAGAACGGGGCGCGTGGTGGAGAGAGAGGCTGTGGCCTCTGGTGCCAGCGGAGAGGACAGAGGTGGTGATTGGGTAAGTGGAGCTGGGAGGCGGTCAGGAGGCAGCAAGCGCCGTCGCTTTAACGGCGGGTCCATCTCCTCTCTCCCGTTGGCGTCGTCCATGGAGGAGGTGCAGACGGCAGAGCGGTTCCACCAGCGAAGGCGCCAGTGGGCGAGAAGTGACGGGGTCGACAGCATTGACTCATACAACGAGTCGTCGGATAGGAACGATGTTGACCTGGATCCGTGGCTGCACGTCTCTGTTCCGATTCCTTTTATCACGACTTTCCTTGAACAGCGGGCGTTTCTTGCGAGGCTGGTGCGCGATTTCGTTGTGTTTGTGGTAGTTGTGTTGATGTTCTGCTTCTATGCGGAGTACCACGGCGTAGCCATCCGCGAATCGTTCGTCTCCGTCACGGCCCTCCGCCAGCAGTTTGGCCGGCAGGAGTTTCCCACGTCAGCGCAGCAAGTCGATGCCTTTCGGCAGCAAGAGGAGTTCGGACTGGCCAAGTGGCTGCCCCTCGACAACTTCTTTTACGAGGTGACGAATCCGACTGATTTCCTCAACTTTTTCACAGACGTCCTCGTCAGCAACGGCAGGTCACCCATTGCGGAGGGTGTCTCTACAACACGGTTTCCCCGGAGATACCCTGTAGGGGCGGACGGTCTCAATACGGTGGCAGAAAGTGACGCGCCGCAGGAGCAGGAGAGCTATGGGGACCGCAGCCAACGGAGTGGTGCTGTGCAAGGGGGGGATGACCAAGTTCCCGGCGACTATGCACGCGCCGACACATCTTTTGGGACGGCTCGCATGGGCTTGGAGACCTTCACAGACACTGGGGGTTCCCCCTTTTCAGCGGCGAACCGCCACCGTAGGGGCAATTACATTTTTGTCGGTGCACTCCGCCTACGGACCATCCGTGTACGCAACGGCACAGCCGCTCTCCAGACGTCGCTGTACCACGAGGGCCGCGACGACGCCGGCGACCCACTCCACGTTCCGATGGAGTCATACGCGCGGACTGTGAGTGGTGGTAATGAAGACACCGCCCCGCTCTGTCCCAACATCACCTTCCCTAACCTCTCCCCCCCTGCAGACCCCGTCGGATCCGCGGAGGTGGACGGCATTGAGGCGACTGGCACCGCCACAGCACCTGACGGTGACACACCGCTGTTTCGTTATGTGCCATGCGACGACATGCCATACAGGGCGGGTGGCATCAGTGGGCGGATCGGCTCGTTTCACTGCGGTGGGTACATCCTGGAGATACCCTTTACGTTGCCCCGCGTCCAAGCGCAGGTGGTGGCTCGGGCCCTGCGCTCACCCAGCTGCCCCCTTATTGACAATCGTGGCACGCGGCTGGTTGCTGCAGAGTTCTTTGCTTACTCACCGAGCAGCGATAACTGGATCTCTGCAAAGTACCGCAGCGAGGTGACCGCCTCCGGATTGTACGTGAACACGCCAACGACGCGCGCTTTTAAGGTGTACACGACCGAGCGGATGCTTGGGCGGCTCGTCTTCAGCAGCTTCGTCCTTTTCACAGTGGTCATCTACCTCGCGCTGTTTGTGCATCGCATTTACCTCCTCGTCAAGGCCGGCAGCCCTCCCACTGCACCTGGCAGCGTGGCAAACAGCAGGGGAGCGGCCCGCGCAAGCCGGCAGCGCAAGGCCAAGGACCACCACGGCCGCCGCGAACCATCGACGGAGACAGACGGTACCGATGCCAGAGTTGCCGATTCGAAAAAGACAGGGCTGATCTCTGTCGAGGAGTCCCCCGGAAGTCCGCGGGGACGCACAAAGCCTCTCGTGCAGTTCCTGTGCACCTTGTGGCCCTACCTGGACATTCTCTTTATTGTCTCTGCTTTTGTCAGCCTCGGGTACTTCTTCAGGTGGGTAGCGGTGTCGCGGCGCGAGCTGCCGATCATCCGCCGCAGCCTCGACGGCTCCACCGGCGCCTACCCTGTCGTACTGGATTATCTGCAGTATCTGACGCAGCAGGCAAGCGTCGCCGCTGCGGTGGCGGTGGCTGCGTTGGTGATGCGCTTCTTGTACTTTTGCCACTTTGTTCCGACGGCACGGCTGCTGTTTCTGGACACGCTGGCCGCCTGTGCGCCGATGATACTGGCCATCGCTGTCATGTACACCGTCTGTCTGATTGGCTATGCGTTGGCGGGCTGGGCTGTATTTGGGCGCTCCACCGAGGCCTACAGCACCCTCGGCAGCTCCCTCTCTTCTCTCCTGCAGCTGCTGGAGGGGGAGGATTTCGTCATCCCCTCGAGACTTGTCCGCCGCCTCGCTGACGATGGGGGACGGCAGGATGAGGCATTTGTCTTTTTCTTCTACTGGAGTTACTTTGTGCTGGTTGTGGTACTGTCCGTCGGCGCCATGTTCTCCACAATTGTCCACACCTTTCAGGTCCTCAGCGAGCGCTCCTACACGCTGCCAAATGACCGCGGGTGGCTGAAGCGGTGGATCAATGTGTGGGCACGCCGTCTCTCGTGGACGTCGATCAAAATTTACATGCGAGCGCTGGTTTCAATGCGCAGCTTGTCGGAGCGGTACAAGAACCTGGTAGCTCACCTCGGTCGCCTCGAGGAGGAACGGGAGATTCAGAAGGTGATGGCGGTGATGGAGGCGACGCTGGACGAGCTGCGTGCCCAGCAGCAGCAGCAGCAGCGGCAGAGGCAACACAGCGGTGGAATGCGGCGTGGCTCCAACGATACGAACACGTCCAGCCAGACTCCTGCTGAGGAGTACAGCCGCAGCGACATGCCGGGCTGTGGACCGACTGGCGGCTGCGGCCAGGGTGGTGGCGGTGCTGGTGGTATTACTCACTCCATGCTGCAGCGCACACTGGACAGCTGCTGGCAGTCACTAACCCCAAGCGCCGCCCACCTCAACAGTAGTCAGGGAGAGCCGCAGGATGACAGGTGGGGCCACTCCACACGTCTGTCCAGCTCGCTTCCGTCCAGCACTGAGTACATCAACACTGACAACGACGATGTTCGACCCCTCTCCGAGGAGGAGCTGCGTTTCTACATTAGCCAGGAGGTTGCGCAGCGGGCCCATGAGCGGCGGGCCGCCCGTGACACGTCCTCTTTCTGCCACCTCCTGCCCACCCCGGCAATCGATCACCTGAACCAGACCGAGACGCTTTTCGGCGAGGGGGATTTCCTGACGTACCACCGCCTGACTGACCTCTTGCCGGCGGAACTGTATCAGGAGTGTGGCGGGGAGGAGTTTTTCTCCCTGTTGTGGGCAGAGCTCGTGGCCGAGTACGACGCGTTTCTAACGATTCCTGCGACGCGCGAGAGGCTGCACTTTGTTGAGGCCGTCGCGGAGGTGACGCAGGAGACGGTTGGCCCGCAGCTGGCAAAGGTGGGCCAGCTGGACGCGACCATGACGCAGCTGGAGGCGCACATCAGCAACGCCATTACAAATGTGCAGAATTTCACGGCCGCGATGCAGTCCATCTCACCCACTGCTGCGGACGATGGCGAGCGTCACGGGCCGACAACCACGGCATTCGGCGGACTCTAGCGTCTGCACGTTCCACGTTTTCTAACGTTAGATAGCCCATTGTTGTGACAGTCAGAGGATTATCATTCGTTTTTTTTTTTGTCATTGGCGTTGATATCTTTCATCACGGGCTTCATGCCTTCGTTGCGGACGCCCCACCGACCCCAGCGGAATAGAGGTTGTCTCTCCACCTCCACCCACAACACGCCCCCCAGGTGCATATCCACGTTTAGGGGTGTAGAACAAACAGCACAACTCAATACACTACAAATATGTTCCATAAAGAACACATGTTGATGGTGGACTATATACACGGGGTACTGTTGACCGGGAAGCCGTTCTTCCAGAAGAAAAAAGGCCCCTGTGATCTGTTCTGTAGGCAGCAAAGCGAAGTACAGGCCAAAACGGAATGAGTACTGGTCAACTCTCGTCAGGGAATTCCCCCCCCCCCCCCCCCAACCGAAGCGCTCCTATGAATGCTGTGGTGGTGCTGTCACAAAATGTGAAGTCAGTATTATGTTCTCACTGTCTCTACCATTCAAACTAACGTTCCACCTCTCTCTCTGGTTTTTATTTTCCTCTATTTTTTTGTGTATCGTTCTTCCTGTGCGTTTACACGGCACGTACACACACCAACTTGCCCCACTGTATGCAAATCATATTCTGTCATTGGTGCTGGTATACAGTGATAACATACTTTTAGGGAGTTTCTTCTTTTTGTTTTCCCCCTTTTTAGAACAGAAAGCGTCCCCTAGCGCTTTATTCTTCTCCTTTCTCCTCCCCTCTCTGTGTGTGTGTGTGTGCGTTGCATCCCAGCCTTCTTAGACACACCGCAACCAGCACACGCCCCGCCCGAGAGTCAGCAAACTGATAAGTCGGAGCAACACCAAGAAGAACGCTCGAAGACAAGCTGACGTTTATCTCTTCTCGTGTGCACAGAGCAGGAATATAGGAAAAACAACGGGATACGACGACAGCACCCAAAGCTGTTCTTGTCGTGCAACCTGCCACTGTGTATTTAGACGCTCCAGTGGGTCATCGTTGAGCGTGGTTCATCCACAACTCCATACACATACACACACCTGTCAGGCAGTTAGCTTACGTTCCGCACGATAGCCTTCCGCCTACACCCAGGTTGTTCATCCCATATAGTTATTGTCCCTCCACACACACCGTCGTACACATAAATACGCAATCCTGCCCACTTCTTCTTCTCCAAACCCCGATTGAACACGTGCGAAAAGCCGTTCTCCCCCTGCGTGTCCTTCCTGTGTTGACGGTAAGGTGTGTCGGACACCTTCTTTATTCTTCCTTCAACTTGTTTCTCTTCTTTACCTCCCGTGATCGTGGAGGTGTTATCTATTTTCCCTTTAAAACAAATTCCTTTCAATTCTTTTTTTTTCGTTTTACGGGTAAGCTACCTGTCCTGATCTCCTTGGTGTTGTATCCTCTTCATCATCGTCTCACCCAGAATTGGTACTTCCTCTCTTTTTTTAAGTCCCTTCTCTCTCTCTCTCTCTCTTATTTTACCTTTGATTTATTTTTCTCTTTTTGTCTTCGGTGTCTGTCGATTAGTACCATTTC
>AUXJ01006016.1:0-10202 GCA_000482205.1 Herpetomonas muscarum
CGACGGAGCGTTGTCGCTGGCGAGGAGGAGAAAAGGGGATAAGACGCGCTTCTTCACACTTCAAACCCCCCTTTTTTCTGTGTGCGTGTGGGTGAGTGAGTGCTGTACTCTCAGAGGGGGAGTTTTCTTTTTTTTTCAAGATCCACTAGAAGGTTCAAATCAACTAAACCTAAGGACACTTTTTTTCCGTTTTTATTATTATTTCTGCCTCTATTTGTTCTTTTTTTTAATCTTCTTTGCTTTGTGGAGCTAGAATGCAGAGAAGAGGGGGAGGGAAGAAAGGGAAGAACTACCACGACTATATATACACTCAATAATAACAACAACAATTGTTAAGGACACAGGGAGGTGCGCGTGTGTATGTGTGTGTGTGTGTGTGTGTGTGTGTGTGAAGGAGGAGCGGATAGATAATAGATAATAGATATATATATATATATATAATAATGGTACAAACGAGTGACAGGAGAGAAAAAAAAGCAAAATGAAAAGGAAATGGCGAGAGAGAAAGAGAGAGAGAGAGCGTGAAGAAGAAGAGGTGGTGGGGTGAAGGAAATAAATATATAAAAAAAGAGGAGAGAGAAGAAAGGGTGTAACAGGTTACAGTGTCCAGAGAGGGGACAAGAAGACAAACAATAACAACAAAAAAAACGGAGTGAAAAAAGGTGTGAAAGAGAGGGGGGGGAAAAAACAAACGCCAGGATCACTTCAATAGGGGCCACACACGCCACCTGATACGCGCATGCACGCAAGAGACAAAGAGGCCGTCAAGGAGATACAAATTGAACGTTGCCGAACAAAAGTGCGCGCGTGTGTGTGTGTGTGTGTGTGCTGGGAGATCTAGAGGTGTAAAAAGAAAAGAATGGATAACAGATAAAAGAGAGGAGGAAGAGTCGTGTGATCTTCTCAAAGTAACGAAAAATAGTCAACAACAAGAAAAAGGTGACGCGGGACGTGAATTGTATAAATACTAACGACGCGAGAGATGCAATATGGCCAATCGACAACAAGAGCAATAAAAGAAAAAAATATTGTCGAGGGAGAGAGAAAAGTTGTATTTCCACACACCCACGGGGGAAAAAAACAACAACAAGTGGCAACACCACAGATATGAAGGGCTACCTAGGGAAACTGATAAAACACAGCTATTCTTTTCTTTTCTTTTTTTGGATTTCCTTTTCTTTTGAACGGAAATGTGTGCGTGTGCGTGTGTGCGTGTGTGTGTATGTGTGCGTCTATAGCAACAGCACAGCCTCGCGAGTAGGGAGGGAGTTCCTGCACACGCGCATGAAGGGGATGAGCACAAAGTATAGTTGAAAATGATTTTTTTTGTGTGTAGTGGGGGGGGGGGGGAATCAGAAATGCATTATCCTCGAAGTCAGTCCGCTGATGGTGCCATACATGAAATATACCTACCAGAGGAGTTTCAGGGATGCAGACAGAAACCCACATACACACGCACATCCTTCTCCTTCATGGATTTTTACCCGCTGCCATTCACATTTGCTGCAGCTCCCCCTCCTTTCTTTTTTTGTTTTTTATCCATTTTTGCTCATATATATATATATATATATATATACTCCTTCTTTTTTCTTTTTCTTTCCTTCCTTTTGGTGGTTAAGTTTCAAAAAAAAAAAAGATCAGGACAACATTGTGGCTTGTGAAAAGAAAGGAAATGGGGGGGGGGGGGGCCGCGCTAAAACTTATCCCAGCGGATGTAGTGCGGCACGGAGAAGCGGGCGGAGCGGGGCCGCCGCGGCCCGCCGTACCCGTCGCCCGGTGCCGCGTGCCCTACCGCAATCACAACCGGCACCGTGAAGCGGTCCGGCAGCCCCACGACCGCCTTCACGGCGTCCTCGTCGATGCCCTCCATGATGCACGTGTCGAGCCCTGCCGCCGTCGCGAGGTACGTGAAGGTCGTCGCGGGGATCATGGACTGCTTCCACGCGTACCCGCAGCGGCTGATCGGCGTCGACAGCAGCGGCGTGCCCGTCTGGCTGCTGTACCACCGCGACAGGACGCTCTTGGCGACCGCCATCGACTGCAGCGGGCCGCCGTGGAGGTGGTAATATACGCTCCGGAGATAGTTCGGTCCGTAGAGGGGGCCGATGGAGCCGTTCTCGAGCCCCTGCTCGAGCACCTGCGGCGCGTTCCGCTCCGGCTCGCTGTCGCCGGCAAAGACGACGGTGTACGGGGCGGTGAGGATCTGCCGTTGCCCGAGTGCGGCGCGGCACAGCGCGGCGCGGTCGTCCCCGCGGACGACGATGGCGTGCCAGCACTGCAGGTTATTCGCGGTCGGGCTGCGCGTCGTCGCGGCGAGGAGGCGCTGTATCAGCTGCGGGTCGACCGGGCGGGTCTCGTCAAAGACTTTTGTGGAGCGGCGCGACCGCACCACCATCTCCGTGTGGGGGAGGAGCACATCGGCCGGGTAGCGGGCATCGTCCACATCCATGACAGCCGCCCCGGCGACAGGTGCAACGCCACCACGGCTAAAGAAACTGCTGCTGCTGCTGCTGCTGCTGCGGGGGCTTTCCTCTGCGGCAGAGGTGGACAGCTGCGCGGCGGCGTTGGATCGATTCCAGGAGATGAGATTGCGCAGCGCGGCGATGAAGCCGGCGCGGGCGGGGAGGCTTCGGTGGAGCATATGGGACTCCCTACAGAGGTGGTGGGGGGGGGGGGGCTGCTAGATTGTTTTTTTTCCTCCGTAGCTGTTCTAGTGTTATTCTTTTTCCTTTTCTTTCCTCCACACGCGTTTCTGCAGCTGATAGTCTTGCAAGTAGACAGGGACCTGTGCAAAACTGAAACACCACCCCTTTCCTTTTCTTTCTTGCAGTTTCTCTTTTATTTGATTATTTTTATTTTATTTTATCTTCGATAGGCAGTGGGGGGGGGGGGGGAAGAGAAAAAGAAGAAAAGGAAGAGAGGAGTGATTGCAACCGTTGATGCACGCGGCTAAAGTACGTCGTTTGTGTCTTGTGGGAACACTTTGATGTGAGAGAAATAATTAAAAAAAAGCTGTGAGCAGAGAGCGCAATGAATCTTAAATGGTAGAAGGAAAAAAAAGGCAGGAAGGAAAAACTAAATGAGGAGAGGAGACGGTTGTCTCCGTAGCTACAGGGAAGCTTCGACTAGGCCTAACACGTATTATATATATATATAAATAAATAAATAAATAAATATAAATATATAATATATAAATGTATGTGGCTGTAAACCTGTTATGCCCTCTTTGTGCTGTGAGGTGTACAGAAATAATTGTCGAGGAAGTGTTGTGTGTGTGGGGTGGGGGGGGGGGGAAGGAGATAAATAAAGAAAAAAAAAGGGAATGGATTCATTGAGGATAGATATAATGCATGTCTTCTCAATCGTGCACATCTCCAGCGGAAACACATACACAAACATACATACAAACAAACAACAATGACAGTCGCCGAATAACAGCACCGGTCGTCATTTTTTTTGGTATGCTTGGCGTTCCCCCCTTTCTTTGTCCCTTTATTCTTCATCCTGGCACCGCTGTCAACGCATTCATCGAGAAACGGTCCTCTCCATATATATATATATATATATACACATATGTGTCTGCCTACAAATAGGGAATGATCGCAGGTATTCTTATCTCTCCTTTCGTTTTTTTTTCGTATTCTTGTATTTCCCTTCTTTTTTTTGAAAAAAAAAGGTTCTCTATACACGCTTCCTTACCTTTTTAAAAAATATTATTCTTCTTGTCTTTGACGCGTAAAAAGGTGGGGTAGAAGTTGTTTGCTCTTCCTTTTCCCTTTTTCTCTGCTTCCGCCTGTCGTTATTCCAAATGAGAAGAAAAGAGAGAGAGAGAAATGGAAGGGAACACAATATACAGAAACGCACAGGGGAGGGGGAGGAGTGCGTGGATGAATGAACTCTGGGAAGAAGAGTAAGTGAGGAAAAACAAACCAAAAAAAGGCGTAAGGAAGACAAATGGGAAAAAAAAGAGGGAATATTTTTTGGGGTGTTTGTGTGTGGAAGGGGGGGGGGGGGGGGGATAAGGGCTATATATATATATAATAATAATATAATGTCATATATAATATATAATATATATATATGTATCTTAATGAACATTAGACGGAGATGGAGGGGGGGGGGGGGGAGAATATATTTAGAGAGAGACAAAATGGGATACCATGTGTTATGTGCCATATTGTGTTGTATGTGTGTGTGTGTGTGTTTTCACTTCGTTTTGAGGAGGGGCATCAGAAATACCGAAAAGCAAAAGAAAAGAGGTGTGGAGACAAAAAAAACATCAGTTAGAAACGGAGGAGAAGCGGGAAAAAAGGGGGGGGGCGAAGCCTCTCATTCTCTCCCTTTCCCCGTTCTGTCGTCAGCATACACGCACTAAACACACGCACATACGCACACACACACACATACATACACCCGTAATGGAGCCAGTGAGAGCGCGCCGAGTGCCGTGTGTTGATAGTGTGCGCAGGGGGGGAGGGGGGGAGGGGAGGGGAGGGGGGAAACACAGCGACGACACAACACACACACATCCTACACACACAGAACACGTAGATCTTGTCCCCTCTTCATGTCCGTCTGTGTTTCTTCTCTTTTTTTTCTCTAAAAGGGGAAAAAAAGAAAGAACGAAAGGAAAAAAAAAACAGAAGCGGGTGAGATGGGAGGGCGCACATTGATGCCGCTGTCGCAAGGAGTGGTGGAGCACACATTTTCAGAGGAAGGGACGCAAAAAAAAGGAAAGTCAAAAGTCGTTTGGCGGCGGCAACCGCACGCATTTATCCACGAGAGTACCGGCAGAGGTCCACAGGCGTATGGTGAGAGAGAAATTCCAATCAAAGCAGAAGGAACAATAGAGGAGAGAAAAAAAAGGAAGAAACAGACAAAAAAAAGAAGGTACACTGTCACACACTCGTACATGCGTCAAACACAATATATATATATATATATTGTTTTTGTGTACGTACGTATGTGTGTATGTGTGTGGGAGGAGGAGAGGGGGAGACTGAACAATCAGCAGCACCCCTCTCTTCAGCGGGGGTTGGGGGGGGGGGGGGGCGCTGTCTGCTAACGTCTGTCTCGGTGAAAATTATATACGTATATATATGTATAGAGCTCAGCAGACATGGAAAATGATGAGAAAACATACATGTGAACGATGTATTCCATAGCGAAGTGGGGAGGGGGGGGGAAGGAAGAAAAAAAAGTGACTGAAAGCAAACAACAACAAGAACAAAAGCAACCAACAGCCAACAGCCTACAGACGAGCCAACGTGAAAGGGAAGGGGAGCATGAAAATATATATGTATAATACAATCTTTCCTGTAGGGGAACAACACACGCTAGTTGCCCCTCCCCCTCCCCCCCCTCCTCTCTCTCCCTATACGCATTGTATGAGCAACGCTTCTTCTTCTTCACACATAACACTTCCCATCCCCACAACACATCCTCGCGTCCCCTCCCTCCTCCCCTCTTTTATGCCTATGCACACACTTTGAACGTTGGCACATCGGGGAGCAAACGGACGGCGCCCGCTGCCGTACACCGCTCACTCAGAGGAGAAATGGAAATGGAAAAGGAAAAGAAAGGAAACTGACGCTGCTGCGTTGGGGATCGTTGTGGTGGTGGGAGAGAGAGCGTGTGAATGGGGCGGGGGGGGGGGGGGGGGGAGAGTCGATGCGAAGGGCATCAATATCGGCAATGCCGTGCCGCTGGCGGGAGGGAGGAGAAGCACTGCCGTGGTAGGATCTAAAGATATATTTATGTATATACATATATATATCGAAGGGGTGAAAACATGAGGGTTCAAGAAAAAAAGGAGCAAAAACGGAGAAAGAGAAAGAGGGAAAGAAAAAAAAATACAACGACGAGACAAGTGGGAAAATAGGAACATGTCATGGCGTCATGGCCGCATGCGGAAACAAAAATGCGTATATCCAATCCAAAGAGATATGCGCGACTATATACAAAAGAAAAAAAATGAGGAAGGAGTGCCAGCGTGAAATGTCTTCTTTTTTTTTAAAGCGTGTGTATATATATACAGAAAAGTATAGGAAGTGAAAAAGGATAGAGGGACAGATTTTCAGACAGAAAAGGAAAAAACGGACGGAGGAGGGAAGCAGTACGAGACAGATAAAAACAGAAGAAAAGAAAATGAGGGAGGGAGGGAGGGGAGGGGAGGATACAGTAAAGAGAAGGAAAGGAAAAACAACAACACGTAATAATAGCCATCTGAGAACGGTGGTTTCAGAAAGGTCGAGAAGAGAAGAAGAGACGAATAAGGAAGAAACGCATCGTCCCCTCATGTCCATTCTGTGTTTTTGTTTTCCTTCCTTTTCCTTTTGTCTTCCACCCCCCTCTCTCTCTTCTCTCTTCTCTCTTCTCTCTTCTTTCTTCACTCTCTCCTCTCTCTCTTCCGTCGATTTAGAAGACCAAATTTGGCGCGCAGGGTTCGTAGGGCGCGGTAAAATACTCGACGGGGGTGCGGGGGTGGGAGGCGGCGCCCGCCCCAAAGCGGCGGTCATCCTCCACCGCCGCCTGCGTCGTCGCCGCCGTCGTCGCCGACGCGTTCGCGGTGCTTCCGACTGTCGTCGCCGTCGCCGTCGCCGTCGCCGTGGTCGGGCCGCCGCCACCGCTGCTGCTGCCGCCGCCGCCGCCGCCGTGGTGGTGGTGGGCGGCGGCTGCGTGGGCGCTTTCCGACACGCAGCGGTGGCCGGTGCCGAGGCAGCCGTGGTACGTCGCGGCGCGGCGCGACGGGGCCCGGCGGATCGCCGGCAGCCCTCCCGCGCCGGTGGCCGTCGGGGAGGCGCTGCTGTCGCGGATGATCGGCCCCGTGCCGGGCGGGACGTCGCGGTCGTAGTCATGCCCGCGGCCGCGCGTCTTCTTCCCGAACCGCACATTGCGCTGGCCGGCCGAGGACGTCGCGCCGGGGCTGCGCTGCCGCGCCAAAGTCCCCGACGCGCCGGCGGACGCAGCCGCGGACGGCGCCGCCGCCTCGCTGGTGTTTCCCTCGTGCCTGCAGTGGTAGTGGAGCGTGCCGCTGTAGGTGACGGCCGCGTCGCTGGGCGTGCACCAGCACGGGTGCAGGGGGCGGCTCAAAAGCTCGTGCGCCGCGACGCGCACCGGCGGGGCGGAGCGCGGGGGGCGGGGGCGGTGGGTCGACTGCCAGTACGCCGGGTCCGCCGTGTTCACCGCCGTGTCGCAGAGGGTGTTGCGGTGGTGGTGCGGGTGCGCGTCGTCGTCGTCGTCGTCGTCGCCGTCGGCATGGCGATGGTGGTGGTGGCTGGCGCTGCTGTGGACGGCGGCCGTCGCCGACTTGGCCGAGAGTAGCGTGTGCTGCAGCGTGTCGGCCGGCACCTGGACAACTGCGTCGAAGCCGTTGGTGTACCTGAACACCTCCAGCCCCCCGCCCCCAATAATATAGTTCCCGTTGCCGTCGTTCCGGCGATTCGTGCGGCGCCAGTCGGTGAGCGCCGGCGACGCGCAGGAGGGCATCTGGCTCTGCGGGCGGCGCTGGTGCTTGTCGCGGAAGTCGACGGCGTCGCGCATGACGTCGGTGATGCGCTGCGGGGACTGCATAAAGTCATACCGCGCCATCTCCGCCGCCGCGTACGGCAGCGACGAGGAGAAGGTCGCGGAGAAGGAGAACTGCGGCGGGGGGGACATGGGGCGCGACGCGGGGTCGTCGTTAGCGTCGCCGTCAATGTGCGGCACGACGTGCGTGTTGTTGTTGCCGTCGTCGCCGGTGGAGTCGTCTCCCCGCTGTCCGTCGTCGTCGTCGCCGTCGAGGTGGTTGTGGTGGGGGCGGTCTGTCGCGGCGAGGGAGTGGCTCGACGTCGCGTTGCTGTCTTCCCCGTCGTCGGCGGTGCCGCCAGCGCTCTCCGTCGAGATCGACCCGACGGAGGGCGGCGGAAGGCAGCGGCCCTGTTCGGTGAGATGCCGCCGCCACGCGCGGCGGTCGACGGGGAAGTCGTTTCTCTCCGCCTCGCGCGCCTCCGCGAGCCGCAGCAGCTCCGCGTGGCTGTCCTCGCGCCGCTGCTCCCGCGCCGCGATGAAGTCCCCGCGGCGCGGCGCCAGCAGCTCCTCCACCTCCTGCCGCAGCGAGTGGGTGAAGGGGGCGATGCCGGCGAGGTTGCGCCGCAGCAAGCGCCGGCGAAGTGCGTTGCGGGCCGTCGCCGCCGCCTTCGCCGCGTCCGTCGTGTGCTGGGGGAGGTTGGAGTGCGGCATCGCCGTCGGCGGGAGAGCGCCGGTCATTGGCTGGGAGGGGAGGAAGCAGCCGTGGACAGGGGAGCACGCCTGCTCGAGGCGGCGGTAGGCATCGACCGGCGCCGCCTTCTGCGACTCCTCGTCGGTCGGCCGCGACTGCACGCGGACAATCGCCAGCGTCGTGTTCACTGACAGCACCTCGCGCGCGAGGCACTCCAGCGACGGGGCGGTCAAAAAGTTGTAGTTGAGGTCGAGCACAACCAGCGCGTCGTTCACCACATCCTTCTCCGTGTCCCTGTCGTCGTCGTCGTCGTCGTCGTTGTTGTTGCTCTTGTTGGTTCCCTGCGCGGTCGCCGCATCATCGGCGGCGGGGAGGGGCGGGGGAACGCCCGCGAGCGCGCGGAGCAGCAGCATCGCCTCGTCGTCGCCGAGTCCGCAGTGGAGAAGCGACAGCGTTGTCAGAGGGCAGGCACTGCGGCGGCCACGCGGCGCGGCCACCGCGCGGCCGCCGTCCGCCTCGTCGCCGTCGCTGAGGAGCCCCGTCAGCGGCGCGGTTGTTTTGCTGCCGTCGTCCTGCGCGCTGCTGAGAAGGGCCGCCGCGACGCCGCTCTCGTTCCCTCCCTCCGTGCGGCGGGCAACGCTGTCGGCCGCCGCCGCCCCTACCCCCGCGTCGCCGACCGCTGCATCCGCCGCCGCCTGGTCGGCTGCGGGCCGCGCCGCCGCGAGCCAGCGCGCCAGCGCGACGCAGCCGCGCCGCCCGATTGGGTTGCCGGAGAGCGACAGCGTCGTCAGAAACGGGGAGCAGCACGTCGTGTACGCCCCGCCGCGCGCGGTGCCGGCAGGGCAGCTGCTGAGCGCCCGCACCACCGCCTCCGCGGCCTCGCCGGTGATGCCGTTGAAGGCCAAGTCCAGCGAGACGAGGTGACGGTGGTGGGGGAACAGCGCGAGCGCGAGAACCGTCGGCGCCGGGCCGCCCTCCTCCCCCTCCCCCGCGCCGCCGTCGCCGGCGTCGGCGTCGCCCTCGTCAACGTTGAGGGGGTTCGGCGCGGCCGCCTTCGGCTTCAGCGACGCCAGCGCAAAGTCGGGGATCGTCAGACGCGTGTGCAGCACCGCCGCGTCGCCGACGCCGCAGTTGGCCATCTCCATCACCCGCAGCGGGGCGAAGAGGGCGGCGACGTCGCCCTCGCTGAGAGTCGGCGACTTTGCGGAGGAGGCGGACGACGCGCGCCGCACATAATCCATCCCGGGGACGGTGCTGCTCGTGCTGCCCTCCATGCCGCTCGCCGTCGTGCTCATGTCGACGTTGCTGCTGGGGCTGCCCGCCTCCCCGCCCGCAGCAGCGCCCTCGCCGCCCTGCGCCGGGTCGCCGCCGTTCATCACGTCGGCCAGCAGCACCGTCGCGTCGCTCTCGTTGGTGACGAGGATCACATCGCGGAGGGTGCGGAGGGACTGTAGGAGGTGGTGCTCCTGGGCGTCGATGTGCGTCATCCGGTGGAGGGCGGTGGGGGTGAACGCGACGGTGCGGGGGTAGCCAGGGCGGTGCTCGCCGTCGTAGAACGCGGTGCTAAGGTGCGACTCAAAGGCCTCCACTGACGCGGCGAAGTCGCCCTTCCCGCGAAGAGATGTGCTGCATCCTCCTCCCATTTGGTTGCTGCTGCTGCTGCTGCTGCTGCACGCGTACTGCCTCCGTTTTTGATGTTTGTTTGTTTATTTTTTTTGAAAGAGTGAGAGATTTGGGGGGAGGGAGGGGGGGAGGGGGTGCACTGTGTGTGTGTGTGTGTCTTTGGTGTCTCCAGTGGTGTGGGCTGCAGCGGTGATTAAAAATGTTCCTGAGGGGCTAAAGTGGGTGTTCGGGAGATAATGTGTCGTGTGTGTATGTGTGTGTTCGTGTTTGGATAGAAATATGATGATAATAATAAACAAAAACAAAAACACACTTGCCTGGCATAGTGACGAGCGTGTGGAGAGAGAGAGAGGAGGGGAGAGAGAGAGGAGGGGAGGGG
>AUXJ01006029.1:0-16794 GCA_000482205.1 Herpetomonas muscarum
ATCTGTACGATGATCTTTTATGGGACTCTATCGCTGTATGTGTATGTGTCGTGACTGTCAAGAGTAAATTTAAGGGGGCGTGGCGCGGGGGGGGGGGGAGGGAAGAGTGGTCTTTACCGTCCATACAAACATTTCTTCTTCATTGGGAGACCACACGTCAGTATACATGCGACAGCCTCCAATGAGAGGGATGGGGGAGGAAGAGGGTATGGGCTTCACCCACCCACACGACGCAAGACGATAACGCCATCTCCATCTGTGTGTGTGTATCAAAGTGTCCATACGTTCTTTTTTTTCTGGTAGGCCGCTGCCCAACACCTACAGTTGGTGGATTGGGGACAACGCTGCCGATACAGATAACAGTGAAATTTGGGAAGATAAGCAGAGCAAAACGATTGTGTGAAAAACAAAGTGACGAAGAAAAAGATAATGGGAAAGAAATAACATGGAGGAAAGGGAGCAGACGGGCGATTTGATGGATTATTAAGGGGTGCCTTCGTCGTCGGTTGTGTCCCTGTCGCCAGTGCTCGCCGCGTAAGGGGCAGCCCATCCCCCCATGGAGTACATGGCTCTCTGGTCGCTGCGCTGTCGGGCGATCCCGGCGGAGTAGTAGGCGCACAGGCGCAGATGCTGTGCAATGTGATCGTCGTCGGCGAGCTCAAGTGCAGTGGGGGAAGAGAAGGAGAGCATCGACTCCGCAGACGTGCCGCACGTGAGCGGAGCCCCGCCGCTGACGGAGTCGGATGCTGCCACCGCGGCCCTCGCAGCGGCAGCAACGACGACAGGGTGATATGCCCGTGTCGTCGCTGCAGCGCAGCCGGCAGTGGCGGTGGCTGTACCGCGGTTTGCGCGTTCCGCCCAGTACGGATCGGTGCGCTGGCGTGTCTGGTGCTTCATGAACGACTCAACATCGAGAGCCCTAGTATGGTGGCCACCACCACCAGCCGCACCTGCCCCTCCGAAACCACCAATGAAAGGCGACAGCGCTGTGCCGGGGAAACCGCCACTTGGCGATAGCAGCAGGGGCACCTCCTCCTCCTCCTCCTCTTCGGGGCCGCCACCGCCGTGGTGTAGGTGCTCTGTACGGCGTTCATATACGACACCGTCATACGCAGCTGCGCACCCTGCGCCGGGCCTTTGCTGCAGACCGCTGTCCGGTGCCCGTGGCGTGGTGGCGGGGACCACACCGCCACGCACAAACGCAGCCGCCCTCGTCACACTGGCTGTGGACAGCAGCGGGGCACCGCGGTATGGCTTTGGGCGCTTGGAGGGGTGGGCCCCACTCGCCACGTCGCGCGTGGTGGTGGCGGCCGCCTCCGGGCTCTCCGGCCGCGGGCGCTTCTGCCCAGCGGCGCACTCCCACGGGTGCTGCGGCGCAGCCCCGCCCTCCCCCTCCTCCTCCCTCTCCTCGCACTCATAGGGGCGGAAGACGCACTGCGAGCTATCCTGCCGCAACGGCAGCGGATAAATGTTGTGGTACGTCGGAAACATGCGACTGTGCTCTGCAAAACTCTCGAGGGGAACGGGGATACAGCAAAAGCTGAACGACACCACTGCAGGGGGGGGGGAAGTTAAAGTACGCCTGCTTTGCTTCCTCAAACAGGTCTAAAGTGCGTGGATAAAGGGGACACGTACAATTCTGGGTCTACGCAAGTAAATAGTAGCAGTGTGAAATAGACGGAAGGATAGGGTGGGTAGCAGGTTCATCAGCCAGCGCCAGGGCTCATGGAAGGCTTCGTATTTCATAGAGCCGCCACACACGGGAACACGCATTTCACAGCGCAGGCATTAATGCGCATCTGTGGCATTTGATTAGGGGGGGGGGGGAGGGGGAAGCCCCAACTACACACTCTCACAACAGCGGTATGACGGTGCAAACCACTCGATTCTCACATGGAAGTGTCGAGGACACGTCCGTACACAAAGTACAAGACACACACATTCTTTCTCTCTTTATCACAGGTACGTGGCACCTTGTCCTTGTCTGCGGATTGTCGTGGGAACGGGGGGTAACTACTCGGGCTAAATAAGGCCGGCTAAGCATCATGTACGTAGAACAACGTTTTATTGTGTATGTATTTTGTTTTGCGCTTGGAGGGTGCCCCCCTGCTAGGAAGATATGCATTCCCTTTCTCTTGATTCCACCGTCACTGTCGAGCGCAGACGGATAGGCTGTGAACACCACGCAGGCACACGGTGACGTTGACAGCAACGGCCGCTTATTTACAACAAAGGAGCGTTGCCATCTCGTACACAGCGCGGAAAACAAAAGCGGGATAAGTACAAGGGCGAAAACGAAATGAGCACGCACTCACTCACACCGTGCGTTGGGGAGAAGGTAGGAATGACACGTGTCAAAGAAGAAAAACGCTCTGAGAGAGGGTAGGGGAGGGGCGGGGGGGGGGGGGGAACAGCAAGTACGAAACTTCGGTTTATGAAGATTTTTCGTTTCTTCATTTCTTGTTTCGTGAGATGAAACACAAGATAGTTTGTTGTGGGAGGCGGCACTGAGCAAATGCTACATCAAGCAAAGAGAAGAAAAAATCCATAGGAAAGTAAAAGAAGGGGAGAATCCCTAAGAGAGGAACACAATATAGCCAGGAAGATGCGCGGTGGCGTGTGGTCATATACACCCACCACACACACACACACACGATGATCTCCTGTGCTATCCCTCTCCACACACCCCTCCCTCCCGCAGAAGCGTGTTGCATGATGAGGACGCCCCTGCATCCTCAGCGATGCACGTCTCACTGGTCGCTGTGACGCTTACTTCGCCCCAGCGGCGCTGTCCGCCTGCCGCTGGAGCAGTAGCGGCTCCATCTCCTTGATCTGGTGTTCGAGGATGTTGGCGTTACCCTGCCGCTGGAACATGCCGACGGCGAAGGCACCGACGCTTGCGATGGAGGCCGCCATCGTCAGGGCGGTGGAGGCACCGACGGACGCCCACATAGGGCGCAAACAGATCTCCCGCGAGAGAGCGATAAAGTCCGGAATGGGCTCCGCAACCCCCGCCTCCCCTGCGCGCACACCGCCCGCCGTGGCGGCGCTCTTAGCGCCCTTCGCGCCGTCGTCAGAGGCCAAGCCGAGCGCCCTCATCGCCTTCCCGGACACGAGCATCGTCGCGTGGTACGACTTCTTCGCAATGTCCACCACATCCTCCGTGAACGTGCTCTCCGCGTCCTTCGCGGCGGCCTTGCCGGCAGCCGCGGCGCCGCCCTTCTTGGCGGCCGTCTGCTGGTACAGCTGTGCCAACACGACAGCCGCGCGCCGCTCCTGGGCCTGCGCGAGGCGGCGGAGGGCCCACATGTTGAGGCCAAGGATCGCGATGGAGACGCCCGCCATGACGCGGGTGACCTTGATCTGGTGGCGCAGCTTCCCCACGAAGCCGGTCAGGAACTCGCCCACATTCGCGACGACAAGACGCTCGTCGTCGCTCAGCAGCAGCGGGGCGCCGACGCCGGCGGCGCCAGCGGGGCGGGCGCCGGCGAGGTTGGTGGACGACATGTGGTGCCACTCCTCCTCCTCGCTGCCGCCGGACGGGGCGCCGTCGGCGGAGGTGCGAATGCGCGGGTGCACCTCCAGGCGGCACGCGACGCCAAAGTGGTCGGAGATGGGGAACTTGGCGGGCGGCTCCGGCTCCGCCGGCTCCCCCGACGCGGTGGACTGCACGCCCTCCTTGACGGGCGGGGCGAGCATGTCAGCGAGCGCCTTGCACAGCCACACATGGCGGCCCTTCCCGCCGCAGGACTCGCGGAGGGAGGTGGCGAGGCTCTCGCGGAACGATACGGTCGGTGGGGCGATGACCTCGTGCTCCGTGAAGACCACCACGCCGGTCGGGACCTTGTTGCCATCCCCGGCCACGTCGACGGTGGTGGGGAAGTTTGTGTCAATGTCTGGGCAGTCGCCGAACGGGCGGAGCGTGAAGGCGGCGGCGTTGAAGAAGATGTGATCGATCTGCGACGGAATGTCCGCCTCCAGCTTGAGGAGCTTGAAGTACGACGTCTTGGAGGCGTTGAAGGCGTTGCGGTAGGAATACGTGAACATGCTTCGGGCGAGGTCGGCCTGGTCCTGTGCCGGGTTCGAGAGGAGGGCGCTCGGGGTCGGCAGCACCGACCGCAGGTCGTAGCCGCGGCGCTTCAGCATGATGAGCATCGTCTGCACCTCGAGCGACCGCTGAGAAGAGTTGAAGTCGCCGCCAATGATGACGTGGTCGGTCGGCCTCGAGGTGTTCATGATGAAGCTCGCCAGGGACATGGCCTGGCTGATGCGGTAGGGCAGGTACCGCTCGTTCCGCCACGACGGCATCTGGCTCACCTTCTGGTACACCGCGACGAGGTGGGTCGTGTACAGGTAGACCTCCTGGTTCACAATCGCGCCTTCACGGTGGATTGGCACGTCAACCTTCACGAGCGCGACGCCCTTGTTCGCGAAGAAGTCGCCGTGGAGGATCATCTCGGGGTATCCCTGGAGGGGGTAGATGTGGAAGAAAGTCCCCGTGATCGGGTACTTGGAAATGACGGCGCAGCCTGAGCCGTAGAAACCGCTGGGGAAGCGCTCAAAGTACCGCGTCTTGCGGATACTCGGCGGCAGCAGCTCCTGCATCCGTGCAAAGTCATCCGCGTCGAACTGCTCCTGTAGAAGGATGATGTCGTAGTGCTCAATCTTCGACGCGAAGTGGGCCATCCGCTCCTGCCGCATCTTGGAGTTGAAGATGCCCCATAGGTTGTAGGTCAGGACCTTCAGCTGAACAGGAGACTCAGTCATAGTGCTCGGACTTTTTTTTTCTTAAAGCACTCTTTAACTTTTTTTTTGCTGGAAGAGTAAGGATAGAACAGCACGGTAGAAGATGAACTGAGAGACAAGTAGGTAGGCTTTTCTTCTGGGAGAGGGAGAGAAAGCGATGAAAGAATCGAGGAAAAAAATTGATAGTCGCTAACTACAGCAAGGGGGTCTGTTGTGACGTTTTTTCTTTTTTTTAGTTCTGTTTCCTACGAACGTGAAAGGTGTGAAATGGAAAATATATATGTGTATATATTTGTATGGATATGTGATCTTACTAGGGTACCTTTTCAGTGGTAGCGGCGAAGACAGGGAGACAAGGTATTTCAAGTCGGACGCTAGATCTCAATGCACCATAGAAAATGATGGGTGGAAGGTGGAAGCAAGTGCGGGAAGTGGAACGGAGGATTTGGAATAGTGCCTCCCCCCCCCCCCCCCCTCCCCTCCCCATCCCCATTCCACACCACACCAGCGTTGCAGCAAGTGCTCCTCCGCTACCACTGGCGAGCCAGCGCAGGGATCGCTGCATACGCGCCACCGCAGGCGAACCGTACCTACAGCACGCCCTATATGACATGCATCAGGAAGCAGCCAGTATGTCAAGATATTTATTATCTTTTCCTTCTTGGACGTTCGCGTTGAAAAAACAAACTGTTGCAAGTGATGATAGTAGTGATAATAATACCAGTAAACCGTCGTGTGGGCCTTTCGACTGCCAATGGTGGAAAGGTTGGAGGAGGAAGGAGTGTGAAGGGATAAGTGTACGGGAGTGCCTGCCGCCCCTCCCCCTCATCGGCCTGGGGCGGGGCTCTTGCTCTTCGCTTGGCCCGCACCGTAAATGGCGTCGACCTCCTTTTGTGGGTGGACAAAAACCACCTCCTCGCTCTCCAGCATCATGCGGCCCAGTCGCAGCGCGGCGTGGACGCCGACGGCCAACAAGCACAGGCACATCACGGCGTTCAAGTACATTGCATTCCACACCCGCCGCGACGGGGAGCCCCCTGCGCTGCCGCTCTGCAGGTCGAACAGCGCACTGGGTCCCGTGAAGGCCTCCCCGAAGCTTGCCACCCACGAGCGCAGCGCCCCCACGGCGCCGAGAGAGGGGTCCGACGACGACGACGCCTCCTCCCTAGCGAGCGCGAATTGCTGCAGCGCCGCGTAGGCCCCGCCGATCTGCAGGCAGGACAGGAGCGCGCCGGTGAGGAGGTCGGTGCGGCGCCAGAACTGACTCCGCGCCAGCTCAAAGCCCAGCAGCGCGGAGAGAACGCAGCGGACGCCGCGCTCCGCCACCGCTGATGGCGGCGCCTCGTAGAACTGACAGCACACCGCCAGCGCAACCGCCACTGCAGCAAGTGACCAGACCCCGTCGGTGTGCTCGCCCAGCGCCGCCGGGGAACACCACCGCGACGACAGCGACCACCCCGTGCCGTCAGCGCCGAAGACCGGCGTCGTGAAGCTGTAGCCGCTGGAGGTGAAGGTGCGGCAGCCGTCGTGCTCGGCTGGGATCGGCTGCAGCTCCTCCACAGCGGCTGGGGGCCGCTCGCTCCCCCCCGCAGATGCAGCGCCCTCGGCGTCGCCACTGTCCTTTGTCGCCTCGCGCTCCTCCCTCTCCTGCCGCGCCAGATCCTGCAGGGCCAGGCGCTCCGTCATGGCAGCGTCGAAAGTGCGCCGGTTTCGGGAGGGGTCGAAGAGCGCCGGGTCGGCCCGGCGGACGACGTGCAGCATCGTGTGCACTCCGTAGAGGAGCCCGGCGGGGGGCAGCAGCGCCGTGGCGAGGCCAACCGCGTCGCCGCCGCGAACGTGAAAGAGGCTCATGCCAAGGGACAGCGTCACAAGCACCCACAGCAGGCCGACCAGCTGCTTGAGGACGTACTCCTCCTGCGAGATGCACGTCTTGGTCACGTCCGCGGACTGCTCCTTCACGGCGGCAGCGGCAGCGGCGGACACAAACGGCTGCGCCGGCGCGGGGTACCGCTTGCGCCTCCGCATCTCGTCCGCCTGCACGCCCCAGTAGGCAAAGAAGCGTTCCTTCTGCAGCGCGTACTCCGCGTAAAAGTCGGCTGGGGCGTCAAAAACGGTGAATGGCCGACGCACGCGGTACGCAACGACAAAAATGACGGCGACGGCGCAGGCGAGGACTGTCGCCATGACGGAGAAGTACTGCATCCACATCACACCGTCCCGGTAGGCCGCCGCCTCCGTCGGGGCGAACAGCCCCGCCACCGCGACGACGAGGCTCGTCAGCGGGACCCCGAAGAACTCGGAGATGGTGAAAATGCTGAGCACCGGCTGGCCGCAGGTGAAACGGTGGGGAAGGGCAAGCACCGCATCGACACAGCGCTCATGCACCTCCAGGCCCCCAGTCAGTGACAGGTACCCCCCGCCCGTCGGCGAGGCGGGCGACAGCGGCGCCAGAGACGCGCCAGCCCCGCCGCCGCTGCTGTTGCTGCTGGCATGGTAATACGACCTGTCGGGATTGAAAGTTGGCGCGAAGAGGTTCATGAACGTGAACAGATCGTGCCGATAAACAAGAAAAGGTGCGCAGACGGCGGCGACGACGACGAGGATGCAGGTGGTGACGTAGCACGCAGCGAGGTACCCACTGAGCCGGTCCTGGTAGGTCGAGAAGCCAATGTCCACGAACCCATCCTCCGCAGCCTCGCGGCTCTCCACGCCGTCCGGCACCTTCACGCGCACGAGCACCCGCCGGTGCACGCGCTGGTAGCACAAGGTCAGAAGCCACGCACCGAGCCCAGCAACGCAGTACGTGGCGGGACCGAGCGAGAGCGCCACGCACGTCATAAAGACGGCCGCCTGGCACAGAATCCGTAGCGTCGGCTGCTGTTTCATTGGGAAGCCAAAGACGGTGTTCTGATTGAACAGCTTTTCGCTCTCTTTGTTGGTGAACCGGCTGCGGTGGTACGTCGCCGCGCTCGTGAGCATGTCCTCGTCGCGAAACAAAAGGTGTACGCAGTGCAGCAGGAGGCACGTACAGAGGCACACGGGGTGCAGCGTAGTCAACTCCACCGCAATAGTTGGGAGGATAACCAGAGCGTAGACGACGACAAATCCCCAAACTGCCACCGCCTGCGCACGCTGCTGCACCTGCTGGGACGTGATGGACCTCTCATAACCACCCTCTGTCGCCGCCGGTGCTGCTGATGCTGCTGCCGCAGCGGAGCTCGACTGTCCTTTGGCGGTTACCACAGCTAACGCCTTCTGGCGCTGTTGTGCGGCAATGGCGAGGTAGCTGGCCACGTCCCTGACCAGCGGCCAGACAATCATCACCGACAGCTGGAAGAGCAGGGGGGCGAGGACCAGCGCAGACACCCACCGCACTGCAAACAAGGTGTCAGAGACGGCCCGCAACGCCTGCGGGTCCGCCGGCGTCCCGTCGCCTGTGCTGACATAGTCGAAGAAATCCGGCTCCCAGAAGCGCCCCAGCACTGCCGCCGTGTCAGGGAAGTGCAGCCGCATCACGCCGGTCACCTGCCTAACGAAGTGGCCAAGGACGAAGAGATAGATAGCGTGCAAGGGAAGAACAACGTTGCCCTCCCTCGCTAGGGTCTCAACCGGAATTGCTACATATGCCGCATCCGACGCCACATGGGCAGCGGCCGCCGACGTGCCGTTAGAACGGTCGAAAAACCAGTCTCGATAGGGGACGGTGTGGGTGCGGTGCATCCAGTAGAGGGAAAGCGTCGTGTCCTGTGAATGGGTGGCGTTCGCAGCGTCCAACGGGAAACTTACGCCGAATAGGCAGACGAAGAGACCGGCGACGGCGAGCGCCGCCCCAAGCTGCAACATCACTCGAATGGATACGAAGCTGTGCACAAGCATCGACGGGTTCCAACACCCTCACACAATCTATTTCCGGTAGAAAAAGGTCTAGGTAAAGATATATGCAGTGTTCCTTTTTATGAGTGCTCTATAGTGGCGTAATGGAAGTCAATAATAGTAATTGCAAAGAAAAAGGGGGGCTCATAAGTCTCTGTTACACACCTCTATATATATAACTTTGCCAAATATCGCAGATCCACGTGATCCATTTTCTTTCCAGTATGAAGATGGCGTTAACAGCTAGGACACGGCAATGGGGCGGCCTACGCACATCTCTCGCAACATCGACACCTCCGCCCGCCCAGATTAATAGCGTGAGTGAAGCACAATAGACAGAGCCGTTTAAAGCCGAGTCGCGCAAAATTACAAGCACACGCACAGGCAGCGATGGTGTGGTTTGTCGTCGCATCTGGGGTGAAATGGAAAGCCTTCTGGTTTCTCTCTTTTGTGTGTGTATGTAGTGATACTATACTGCCGATAAGCAAGTGACGCAGTGAAAGGAACAAGGAAAAAGCAAAGACGCCGGTGCACAACAGGACACATTGGGTGGGGGGGGGGGGAGTAAAATACGAGAAGTGGACGCCCAGGTGCGCGCAGCGGGAAGAGAAAAGGTATAATATAAAAAATTGCTACACCGTTGTTGCTGTTGTTGTTGTTTTTCGCCTCCATCCATACCGTCCACCGCGAAGATCCTCACAAGGCGCAGTGACACAAATGGATTGCATGAGGGAATGGAAGAAGGAGGAATTAACGAGTACGTGTGTGTGTGTGTGTGTGTGTGTGTATGTGTGTGTGGCAGCGACACCAACGATACAGGATGACTGCTTCCTACAGCAGAGATGGCCCCCAAAAGCGGTTTGGAGCGAGCAGCCTGTCTTCCGGCATTTCGCGCGGGTTAGGAGACTCACAACATTCTCACAACAACTGTAAGACGTCGAGGGGGGGCGGAATTATTTTAGAAAAAAAACGCGGTCAGAGTGCAGGAAGCGAAACGGGAAAGAGAGAGGGAATGGGAAAACAACCATCCGGTGCCGTCGCCGCTGCTCTCAAGTCCCCCGTGCTACAATAGGATACTATACAGGTTTGTGGTCTCAAGCCAGCTGCCGACGAGCGCAGAAGGAGCGGTACAAGTGAGCGTAGGATTGGGCGACAGAGAGAGTCTTTGCTTGTTGTTGGGGGAAAGATACGCTGCCCACATCTTTCGCGGCGCTTACCACACACAAAACACACGCAGACGCCAACACGCACGGCTGCTGCTCCCCTGTGGCTGTACCACCGGGGCCAGCTGCCCCGCACACTCGTCCTGATGCACGTGGTGACCCTTTCCTTTCCCTCTCTTTGCCTGTGCCTCGACCCTTGAAGAGCGGGGCTTACGCGTTGGCGCCGGCGTCGGCCATCTTGGGCATCCACGGGGCGGTGCGGTTCACCGGGTACGACACACGCATGTGCATCTCCGGCCGGCGCATGTGGACGCGCGGCTCGAGGAAGCGGCGGGCGTCCAGCGGGATGTCGACGGGGAGCTTCACTGAGACCTGCTGCTGCTGCTTCTCCATCAGCGCGACAGCCTCCTTGAGCCAGTTGGCGTCGAGCTCCTTGGTCTGCTCCATGTGGTCGTGGATGGCGGCGACGTGCGCGTGGCCGGCCTCGATCTGGTCGTGGATCATGTGCTCCAGCTCAGACATCTGCTCCGGCGTCACCTCCCCGACCTTCTGCGCCGGCACGCCAGCCCACAGCTCCCCGGCGTAGACGCGCTGGTCCTTGCCGACGACGGACCCCGGGGCGACAATGGCGTTGTTCTCAATGACCGCCCCGAGCGCCACCGTCGCGCCGGCGCCAATGTAGCAGTGGTCGTTGATCTCGCAGCAGTCGAGGGAGGCGCCCTGGCCAATGAAGCAGCCGTTGCCCACCTTCACCTGCCCCATCACCGTCACACGGTCCATCAGCACGCTGTGGTCCCCCACCACCGTTGAGGTGCGCGTGTGGTAGTTGCGGATGACGGAGTGGTAGAACACCACCGTGTCGTGGCCGAGCGCGACGTTGCCGACCACGTACGCGGACGGCGCGATGAAGCAGCTGTCCTGCGTCCACGGCAGCATGCCACGGTAGGCGCGCACATTCTGGTGACGGATCACCGGGTACATGTGGCGGCGGTCACGCAGGTAGTGGGCCATGATAGCGAGGCGGCTACCCACATCCTTCAGCATATAGCCAAAGTACGGCACGAGGCCGGGCACTGTTGTTGCTCCGTTCGGCATGGCTGCGTGTGTGTCTGTGTGTGTGTCGTTCCTTTGAATATCTAATGGTAACGGTAATTTTTTCCTTTTCCTTTCTTTTTTTCTGTATCGATCAGGTTGCCGCAGCGCGTCTCCTGAATGGGGGCGAAGTAATGGAAGGGGTCGTTATACTAATCCTCTTACGGAGGGAGTGGGGAGTGGGGAGTGGGGAGTGGAAGGGGGGGGGGGTAAGGGCACTACACAACGGTCCTGTTCGTGTGCTTTTGAAATGCTATGCTTCTTTCAGACAGGTTGAATGAAATGATACGGACGCTGTGTATGTGTGTGTGTGTGTGTGTATGTGCACCTTACTGCTAAATACTAGAGCGGTGGGTCGCCTCTTTCCTAAATACTGTGGCTAGATGTCGTTTTTTTCTATTCCCGCGCTATGAGACGAGAATGGTGTACGTGTGCTGGTTCCGCAGCCAATGAGAGCTGTGAAAGTCCCAGCGGGAAAGAGAAATTGAATGAGTCGAGTAGTAGTTGCGCGTCAATAAAAAATGTAAGATGAGAGTGCAAAAAAAGGGGGGGAGGGGGGAAGATACGGCAATATAAACGGCACACCAACTCATACAGGTGCAAAACGGAGGGAGAACACACAGTACAATACACTGCCTCGCTGTTCAACGGCAGGACAACCACCACCCCCCGTCCGTCAGTGAACAGTTGCCCTCTCCTCTTTTTTTTTCCATTGGCGTGAGCACACACCATAATAATATCAGTGGTCAGGGAATGAAAGGGGAAGTACACACACACACACACAGTCGTAGCTTTCATGCTAGCATGTGCTGTTTACGATTTCGCCCCTCCACATGCACTTTGTTGTTTTTCGTTGTTGTTGTTGTTGTTTTTTATCAAAAGAAAAGTGGATAGGAATGCGTCCAACACGTAAAGGCCGAGTCACAAAATCACGCGCCAAAGAAACATTATATAATATATATATTATACGGTGGGAACAGGGGGGGGGGAGGAATAAAAACAAACAAACACGGCAGCTGCAAATCAGCTCTGTACGGAGTGAATACTGCGCATGGGCGCGACCACACACTCTCTCTCGGTTTCGCCGCCGGCTGCGGGCCGGGCGGGAGGAGGGCGGTGGTGCGTGTGCAGGCAGCTGCCAACCACAAGAGAAGTTCCTCTTCCCATAGACTTCCCCGCACGCCACGAGAGCGACGGAGGGAGAACAGAACGGGGGAGGAAACAAGAAGAGAAAGGAAGAACTTGAAGGAACAGTAAGAGGAGACATGAGAGAGCGAGGACTGGAGGGAGAAGGCCGAGGAGGTATAATCGAAGTGACGACGGTGTGGGGGAACGAGCCAGAGAAAGGATGACAGCGAGAAGAAGAAAAAGACGTGGGGGTGGAAAATGATTTTGGGCCGTCCTGGGCGTTCACATGGTTAAAACATAGACAAGCGCACTTCCTTCTGTTGCAGTATAAGAGGAAATTGATACAGCGGTCCCCGGCCTCAGCCTCGCAAGCCGAGCCAGTGATGGGTTGTAGAAGGCGACTATGCGTGCACGCGTGCGTGCGCCAAACAAATAAAAAATGGAGAAGGAAATATTATTACTTTTTTCTTTAAGAAATGGGGAAAGATGGAAGGGTAGATATGGAGAAACACAAGACAAGATTCCACACCGCAGAGGGTGACAAATGACACAGCTGCTAAGCCTTCCGTCGGCCGCGTGAAAGACTCATGCAGCCGTTCGAAACGGAAAAGTGGGAACAGACACAAAAAAAAATCTGAAGAGAGAAAAGAAAAACAAACAGAAAACGAAAAGGAACGCTCCATGCCTGTAGGGACAACGACAACTGTCATCGGCTTACTGTTACGGAAGGTGGAGGTTGTAAATAATAATTTAAAAAAAGAAATTCCCCAGTGGAGAGAAGAGGTGGGAGTTGAACGTGGGGCACCTTGCTTTGTCAAGTGCCGCATCAAGGGGCGGAGAATGTTGCGAGGACGGGAAGGGAAGGGGGAGGGGGGGGAGAGAAAAACGGGAAGAGAAGCGAGGAAAGGGATGGGAGGAGGAAGAGGAGGCGGACAGTGATGTGCGAAGAAATGCATTTCGCCTACAGCCACGAGCCGCCCATGTGCCCAACAAACTAAACAGCATGGCAAGGAAATATATTTAATAGAAGGCGACGGGGGAAAATGTGCATTAAAAAAAAACAGGAAAGGGAATTTGGAAATACTGGCACGTCGGTATATGCGGATGGGCCGCGAGGCAGGACGCTTCAAAGCGCCTGGGACAGTTGTAAATGAAGCTCGGTACGTGTGGGTGTGTGTGTGGGTGTGTGTGTGGGTGTGTGTGGTGGGTGGGTGGGTGGGTGCGTGTGGGTGAACGTTTGTCTAATATGAAGGATGTGAAGATTGGAAGGGTGCGGAGGGGTAATACGTGAAATGACAGGGCGACGCATCCCACGCCTAGGAAATATATGAAAAAAGGAAGTATGTGGAGTTGTGGTTTCGGTTTTAGAGGTAGAAATGAAAAGGAAAGCACAAATGAGATAAAAAGATACAAGAAAAACGAAGAATAGTGTAGAAAAGCGACGTCTTCTCATATATCCGTCGTCGACAGAGTTCTGTGACGCGTAATGGGGGAGAGAGACCGCTTCAGTTCATTCAGGCAGTACAGTTATAGGGGGGGGGAGAGGGTACCTCGAACGCTTGCTTCACCAAAGAAGCAGAAAGAAGGAAAAACAACAACACAAAAGAGAAGAGGGTAAGTAAATTAACAGAAGTAGCTAAGAGGCACACACACACACGCACACACAATGCAGATGACGTTGAGGGCACATGCATATATCAATCCATAATATATAAATATATATATATATACAGATGAGGCAAGTGACCTTCACTGCTTCCAGTTCGGTAGCCAACGTCCCACATACGGGTCTATCCCCTTTTATGTGTGGGCAGCACCAGGGAAAATCCACACAACTGGTGCCGCGGAGTATGACAACAGAAATTTGAGTGGGGAGGGGGGGGGGGGGGAAGGGAGGAATGGGGGTTGGGGGGGGGGGGAATCTCGTGGACAAAATACGGCATATTAAGAAAATGTTGGGAGCACATCACGAATATCAACGGTTACATCGAAGAATTACTGGACGACCGTGAGGGGGGGCCGAACAGAATTAAAAAGTAAAGAAGGAACCGAAATCAAGAAAGCACGTCATCACTTAGGAATAAAAATAAATAAGAGAAGAAAACGGAAGAAGGTAAAACACTGTGAGGGGAGTATGAAGAAAAAGGGAACACCAAAAAAAAAGATAGGGCAACGAACGGGCAGGTGTGTGTTCTAGGTACAACAGAGGGACGCAATGGAACTTTTCTTGTTATTATTCACCCGAGGTAAGAACAGCACGCACAAAGAGTTGGGGGGGAAGGGAAAGAAAAGGAAGGTATTGGCAGCTTTTTAGACTGAGAAGGCGACAGGAATGCATGAAGGGGGACTTGAAACACCTTATACGCGCGCGTGCAGACACGTGTGCCTGTAGATATAACAATATAATTTTAGGTGGATAGATCTATACCTGGGGGGGGGGGTAATCCTTTGCGGAAAAGGGAATCTGCTGGTGGGGAGGGAAAAAGACATGAAGCCCGCAGAAGGCGGAGAAAGAGAGAGAAAAGGGAACATGATAGGGGAAAACACAGAAACACACAAAGGTGAAGTTATGGGAAAGAAAATAGGTACCGACGATGAAAGGATTACCCCTTTCCTCTCATGTTTAGAGTACGTTTATTCGGCAGAGAAGTGAAGACGGGGGGAGAGAAAGAAAGAAAGAAAGGATGGGGGGTGGGTGGGTAGGTTGGGGGGGGGGGGAGGAGGAGATGTCCAATATTGCGTGGAGGGGGGGGGGGGGGAGAAAGAGGGGGAGGAGGTGGGATGAAAAGAGGGAGCGTTATCATTCTTATTAGGTAAGAAGAAGATAGAAGAAGGGAAACAAAACAGGAAACGCTGTGTGTCTGATGAAGCACAACAAAGAAAGAAGAAAAACAGAGAACAGAGTCAAAGTCTTGTGTTAGGTCTTTTATTACATTGACAACACATAGAACAGCAACCAAAAAGGAGGAAGAGAAGAGAAAGGGGGGAATTAAAAGTGGAACTTTTTTTCTTATAACACAAATGAAAAAAAACAAAGCGACGGAAGACGAAAGTGTAGGGGGAGAAGGGAACGACCACGTCCCACATTTACATACCATGCCGCCGCTGAATATCTCGTGACGGAGGGGGGGGGGGGAGGGAAGAGGAGGGGGGAAATGGATAGCGAGGAGAAGAAGGGGCATGATGGGATGTGTGAGAATTGCGAGTCAGGAAGGAGGGGGTACGCGAAGGCAGACTCTAAAGCACGCACATACCCATGCACAGTAGAAATGGGCGGTCTTTACAGGAGGGTGTATAGAACTCCAAGCAGGGCAAACAGTAAAGCCGAAAGGGAAAAAAAATTAAAAAGGATCGCAAGAACAGGAAAGGAAAGGGGAAAGAAAGGCGTGACAAACAAACTCCATTTTCACTTTTTTTAAGCATGGAATATACAGCAAAGACGGGAACTTGGTTGTTTCTTCGGGAGCGTGCCGTGGCAGCTCCACGCAGTGTCACATGTCTGTATATCTATGTATGCCCTTGTATCATGTAATTGTTGTGTGGGTTGGTGTAAGCCTGTGCTATGTGAAAAAAAAGGTAAGAAAAAAGAAAAGAAGTAAAGAGGAATATAAATATAGCTAGTCATGTAGAGACATGGAGAAGAACATGTGAATATAAAAGAAAAGGTGGGAGGAAAATAACAGCTTAGTCAATTAGGCATGGTCGGCAGGGCTGAATCGAGTCGCCAACGCAGGGGGCATGATGTGTGTGTATGTGTGTGTGAGAGAGAGAGAGAAAGAGAGGAGGGAGGTTGAGGAGCACAGTTCCCGGTTTTTGTTTGGGTCCATGTGTCCTTCGTTGGCGACGCAATTCGAGGGAGAAGGAGAGAGAGAGTGATGATACTGGTAGAAAAGGCCAAGGCGGATTTCACTGAGAAGATCCACCAGCTGTATGATCGTGCACAGGAAATGTATGCGTGCACCCCAAGGAAAGATAAGAGGAGGCGGAGGACGGGGACGGGGGTGAAGAGAAAAGGAAAAGAGAGACATGAGGAGATAGGTCAGGGTACATCCACCTGAAGACCGTAGCGGGGGAAGGAAGGAAAGGGGGGGGGTAAAGAGAAAGTGGGGTGGAAGAGATTGCTGATGAGTAGGTGTACCATGCCACACACAGACACACACAAAAGTGTGGACGTACATGTTGACGTGTAGGGAAACAAGAAATGAACAAAGCAGGAATATCTGTTAATCGAAAGGGAAAACGAGCAATGAAGATATCTTTTGTATGCCTGTCATTGTGAGAGAATGCATGCGTGAGCGTGTACGTGTGCGTGTGTTTGCATTTTTAAGGGCAGTAGAAGGGGGGGAGGGCTGCTACGCATCCATCCATCGGGATGAAAGTGGTCCAGCGCGGGTTGCGCATGTGGTCGTTTGTCAATGAGTGTGTAGAGAGTTAAATACTGTGGAAGCTCTTGTTTAGTTAGTGCTGAAGGCAGTAGGGAGGAAAGTGTAAATGTGGGAACACAAAAAAAAGGGAAAATGGTGCGTGGAAGGCACAGAGAAATAATAAAAAAAAACTAGGAAAGAGAGACGGGGGAAGGCGTCATTTCGTTTGCGTCGAAGTCGCCCCACCCCTCTCATTCAGTGTGTACATCAGCGGGCACAGAGGTATCTGGCCACAGGGCTGACGGCAGGTAGTGGAAGAGGAAGAGAAAGAGAGGAAAAAAGCAGGAAGAAAATGAAAGTCGAAGAGGAGAGATGAGACAATGTCGACCATGGAGGTAGTAGAGAGTGTGTGTGGGGGGGGGGGGGGA
>AUXJ01006030.1:0-15632 GCA_000482205.1 Herpetomonas muscarum
GGAGGGGGGGGGAGATCGACCGATTCCATGGCGAGCGCAGCTATATCACTGGAGCCACGTCATGGGCACCGTACTCGTTCCCCGCCTTTTTTTTGCTTTTTGCCTTTTCTGTTTCCGCAGTTTTTTTTTGGCTAGATGGGCCGCAGGTACCCGATGAGGGCGGTCTGCTCCTCCCACACGCCCTCCTGCATCAGCAGCTCCGCGGCGAAGGTGGACCCGGTGCGCGTCTCCGCCTCAATCGTCTCCGGGCCAAAGCCGGGGTAGCTCTCCCCGCGCGCGACGTGGGCCCTGACATCGCTGCCGCCGTGGATGCGCCGGCTGCCGCTGCCTGGCCGGCTCCCCGCCGGCGACCCCGCCGCCATCGTCCCGAGCGGGCTGGTGCTGCTGCTGGCGTTGCCGCGGTTGCGGTGCCAGAGCGTTAGATACTCGCCGAGGGTCATGGGCTGCTCGCTGCCCGAGTGGGCCGCGTGGGCGCCGCCGCCGCCGCTGTAGTTTGATCCGACGGAGGCCGACCGCGGGGAGGTGAGGGCGGTGCTGCCGAGGGCGAAGCTGCCGAGGGCGGAGGCGCCGAGGGCGGACGCTGCGGAGCGGGTGAGAAGGACCTCGAACATTTGGCCGACGAGGTGGTCGGCGTCAAAGTCGAAGGTGCGCAGGAGGGCCTGGTTCACCTCCAGCACGCGCCCGCACTGGGGGTCGAGCACCAGCATCGGCACCGTGGACAGCTCCAGCAGCGCGCGGGGCAGCTGCTCCGACACCGCCGCCCGGCTCGCGGCCTCGACGCTTTCCACCCTCCCGATGTAACCGCTCGGGATGGCGCCCTCGTCGCCGACGCTGCGGAAGGAGACGAGGTAGAGGTCGGTGTTCGCGCCATCGGCGCACACCGCCGACACGACGCGCGGGGGCGGTACGGGGTCCTTCCACTTCGACTCCGCCTGGGACTTCTTCGCCGCCTTCGACTTACCCGTCGAGGCCGTCGCGCCCGTCGCCTCCTCCTCCTCATCCTCGCCGGCGCCATTGTCCTTCTCGTCATCGTCGCTGCTGGTGGCTGCGGTGAGGTAGGTGGCGAGCGGCGCGCCGGCTAGCCCGGGGATGGTGTTCCCAATCGGGAAGCCCTGGCGGGCTGCGAGCAGCGCGTCGACAGAGGCATAGCGCAGGAGCGTCGCGAGGCCGGTGCTGGCCCGCAGCAGGTTGCCCTCCTCGTCGAGGAGGAAGAAGGGCCGCGCATAGTAGCGAACAGCCCCCTCCGCAACGGCCAGCATCCGCTCGTCGGTGGCCGGCGAGCCGCCCGCCGCCTCCGTGGGGGCGCTCTGCCACGACAGCGCGCTGTGGGTGCTGGTGGCCGGCGCCACCGCCGCCAGGTCCGCCGCCGCGCCCTTCGTCGACAGCGGCGCCCGCACCAGCCGCAGGACGTAGCCAAGGCACAGAGCCCCGCACATCACCGCGCGGCCGTCCACGTTGGTCGGCAGCACCACCATCGACCCGTCGCGCTTGTGGCAGCGCACCGTCAGGTTCGACAGCGTGAAGGCCGGCATCGCCTCGCGTGTCGTGCGCGGCGCCGCGTCCCCTGTGGGCCGCTCGGTGCTGAGATGCTGCATGATGAGGCGCGCGTCGACATCGGGGGAGGAGGCGTCGGCGCCGTCGCCAGCAGACCCGTTCGAGCTGCTCCGCTGCGTCCCGTCAGCGTCGGCCGCTGCCGCCGCTGCGCACGCCGCGTTGACGGCCTCCTTGATCTCGAAGGCGCTGTGCGAGGGGAAAATGTGCAGCAGACTCGCCTCCTGCCGCTGCGAGGCGGAGACGCGGGCGGCCGTCCCGGTCGCCGCGCCGTCCGCGGCCCCGCCGCCGGCACCACCACCGCTGTTGCTGCTGCCGCTGCTGCTGTTGTTGGCCTCGCCGCTGATGTCCGCGACGCGGGCGTAGCCGAGGATGCGGAGGGCGGCGGTGGAGGCGAACCGCACATTGTCGCGGGCGTCGAGGAGGACGAGGGCCGGGGCGCCGGTCGCCACGGGCCCGCGCTCCTCAGCGTCCTCCTTGTTCGCGAGGTGCCGCGTGAAGAGGCGGGTGAGCTGCTCGTCGCGGTGCGCCTCTGACTTGTCAATGCATTGCCCGACAAAGAAGCGCGTGACGGACGACGGCCGCCCGCCGCTGCCGCCACTGTTGCCGTCGGCCGACTCCGCTGCGTCGCACTCGAAGACGTTCTGCACCACCTCCCGTACCAGCAGCGTCGCAGGGAACTCGCGCCCGTCCTTGCGCTTCGCCGTGACGGAGCGCGGGCCGCTGTCCACGATGGCCTTCACCCCCGTGCGGGCATAGTTGGCGAGGAAGCCGTCGTGCAGCGCAGCGGTCCGCTCCGGCATCAGCATCGACACGTTCTTGCCGAGCACCTCGCGGGCCGAGAAGCCGAAGCAGGCCTCCGCGGCGGCGTTGAAGAGGCGCACGATGCCGGAGCCGTCCATGAAGATGGTCGGCGTCGGGCACATGTGCGTCGCCGCGTCGTGCAGCTCCTTGGCGTGCACGGCGTCGACGGGGGCGGAGAGGTCGACAAAGAGGACGACAAAAACGCGGCGCGGCCGGTCGTTCGTCTCGACGGCCGGGGCGCTGGCCGCGTCGCCGTCCTCGTTCTCGGGGTGGGAGACGGGTTTGGTGACGGCGGCCACGAGCAGCGAGTCGCGGCACGGCAGCTCCGGCTCGACGCCGGCCGTTGCGTCCCGCCCCGTCGTCGTGATCTCGCGCACGACAACCTTGACGGGGAGCAAACAACCGGTGCGCTTCTGCAGGAAGATGAGTCGCCGCGCAGTCGGCCCCTGCTCGACGCCGTCGATGCAGACGGTCGGGCCGCCCATGACCTCCTGTGTCATTGCCAGCAGCTCCTTCTCGACCTGCACCGTGTGGTCGGGGTCGCGGGAAATCAGCTCGGTGAGCGGCACGCCCGCGAAGTCCTCCGCCTCGAGCGCAAAGAGGTTCTGCGCCGCCTGCGACACCCGCAGCGTGACGCCGGCGTTGTCCATGACGGCGAAGGAGAGGCCGGCCTCGTCGGCAAGCCACCCCTCCAGGCGGCGCGTCGGGCGGGGGCGGCCCGCGGCATCGGCCTTGCCGCTGCGGACGCGATCCGCGACGTCGTCGAAGAACTCGCCGCGGGGGACGATCGACGGGCGGCGGAAGATGCTGTCCGGGGCGTTCGCATCGGCGACCCAGCTGTACGGCGCGATGTACACAATGTACTTGGTGTCGAGCGCCGCCGTCGCGGCCGTCGACAGCGCCTTTGGCGACGAGGCAGCGGACGGCGCGGAGGCTGAGGAGGTGGTGGAGGTGGACGGGGAGCGCTGCCCGGCCATCTTCCGCCGCACCTCCTGGGCGTGGATGAATACCTTCACGCGGTTCTCGCCGCTGCCGGCGCCGCAGCGCATCGTGCGCAGGCGCGTGGCGCCTATCGCGAGGTGCGCGTCGGTGCCCTCGCCGTCGAGGTCCTCGAGCGCGCTGCCCTCCGCGATCATGGCAACGAAGTTGTGGCCCACCACCTCCGACTTGCTCGCAAACCCGAACGCGCGGCAGAAGGCGTCGTTCACCACCTCCGCAAAGCCCCCGTGGTTGGCAATAACGACCGGCATCGGCAGCTCCCACACCGCGCGCAGGAGGCGGCGTTCCACCCGCTCCACCGCATTCTCCGTGTTCACGGGGGCGATCGCGGTGATGTACAGCACCGTCGCCTGCGACAGCTGCTGGGCGTTGGCGCCAACGGCCACGGCCCCGCTGCTCTTGTTCCGCGGGTCGTCGGCGTTGTTGTTCTTGTTGTTGTTGATATGCGCCGCGAGCTGCCCTGCGCTGGACATGCCCGCTGCGGTCGACGTCGTGACGGTTTTCGTCGAGCAGCGGACGGGGAAGAGGTGGCCATCGCGGTGGGTCGCGTTGACCTCGACGGTGCCGGACTTGGCCACGTCGGGCGCCAGCGCCGCGGAGAGGCTCGCGACGCTCATGCCGATGAGGGAGCTGAGCACCTCGTCGTCGGCGCACATCGCCGCCTGCTCCTCAGCGCCGCTCGACGTGCACTCGGTGCCGCCGTAGCCGAAGAGCTCCTCCGCCGCGGGGGTCGCCTGCACAATGACGCCCTCGGCGTCCGAGACGATGAGGGCGTCGGGGCAGGTGCGGATGAGCGTCGACGTCGTGTCCTCCCCCACAAACGCATCCTCCGCGGTGTTGACTGTCGGGGTGAGGTACACGACGAAGCTGATCTTGTCCTGCCGCCACGCCGGCGTCCCGCCAAGGCGGCCGCCGGCCAGCGCCGACCCCTGCGGCGCGTCGGAGTTGAACGGTGCGGTGACCTCGGCGATGCGGCAGCGCATGACGGCCGCCACGCCGTCGCCGCGGCAGACGCGGACGTTGCGGTAGCGGCTGCTGTTGTCGCTGGTGCGGCTGTTGGAGACGGAGAGCACGCGCACCGACAGCGGCGCCGCGCGGCTCGCGTCGGACGAGGACCCGGCCCCTGCGGCGGCCGCGGCGGCCGCCCGCCGGGTGTAGACGGCGGTGCGGTTGTCCATGAGCGCCTGGTACCGCTTCGACGCCGCGGGGTTGGCCAGCAGCGCGACGAAGGGGCTCCCCAGCAGGCCGGACGCCGCGTTGGTGGCCGTCTCGCCCTGCGGCGCCGCTGCGGCCGAGACGGGGCGTGACGTGCTCGGGTCGGGGTCGGCGGAGAGCGGGTGCCCGCGCAGTGCGCCGGTCGCGTCCGTGTGGTTGTAGTAGAGCTGCCTGTCAAAGGCCTCGTTGACGGCCAGGACGGTGCCGCGCGCGTCGAGGTGCAGCAGCGGCACGTCAAAGTTGTGGCAGATGTGGCGGAAGAAGCAGACCTGTGCCTCGGACTCCTTGAGCTCGGAGATGTCCTCGCAGTAAATGGCGTAGAGCGTCGACGCCCGGGACGCCATCGTCGCGGTGACGGAGGACGGCGACTGCGCGTCATTCACGGAGCGGTTCAGCCCGCGCGAGGAGCGCTCGGCGATGGCGCTGTTCTGGGTGCTGGGCGTCATGGCGGTCGAGTTGAAGAAGGTATCCGCCGCGACGCCGCGCAGCTCCTCCACGCGAATGGAGGCGGAGAAGAGGCGGCCGTCGCCGCGCCGGCCCATGCACGCCCGCTTCTTCCCCGCGTGCTCGGCGAGGGCGGCCGCCATGAGACGGCTCGCCGCCGCCGCCCGCGCCGCCGCGCTGCCCCCCTCCCTGGTGGAGCCGTCGAGCGGCCCCGACGACAGCACGTCCCCGGAGTTTTCCAGCATGCCCCAGTCGTCGCCTTCGCGGAACCCGCGGCGATTGCTCGACATCGCCGACGGATCATTCGACCCGCCGCCCGCCGCGCGGTACGACTCGATGAGCGTCGGCAGCAGCGTGTCGACGCAGGCGCCGAGGACGTCGCCGGCGTGGTGGCCGAAGCACGTCTCCGCACCGCGCGACAGCCGCAGCAGCGTCCCGACGCCGTCCACGAGGAGAATGGGGAAGGGGCTGATCGCCTGCAGCGCCTCCTGCACCAGCGACGTCCGCTCGTTCCGCAGCACCACCGCCGCGTCGCGCAGGAACGCCGCCACGAGCGGCTCCGCCGTCCCGTGCACGGGCGGCAGCTCCGCCAGCCGCAGCTCCATCGGCATCGTCGCGCCGTCGCTGCGGCGCACCAGCACGATGCGGCTGCCGCGGAACATGGCCTTGTTGTCCGGGTTCCTGGCGTAATCGCCGAGCCAGCACTCGACGCCGGGCTCCTCCGCCGGCACCACCGGCCCGGCCGCGGGCGGGGGCGGGGGCGCCGTTATGGTGCCCATGCTGTGGCTGATGCTGTTTTCATTCTCGCTGCTGTCCACCGCGACGGCGTTGTCGACGGCGACGCAGGTGTAGGTCCGCCCCATCATCTCCGCCGCCGAGCGCTGCAGGTACGTCTCCGCGCCGTCGTTGAAGAAGCGGACGGTGCCCTGCGCGGTCATGACGATGACCGGCTGCGTGCTGAACTGCATGACGCTGTGCACCATCTGCCCCTGCGCGTCCATCTCCCGCACGCGGCTCGTGTCGCGCATGAACAGGAGAAAGCTACGCTCGGTGAGAAGGCTGCCGGCGCCGGCGTGGAGCTCGTAGGCCGTCAACTCCGCAGGGAAGGTGCTCAGGTCGCGGCGCATCGCCAGCACGTTCGCGACGCGCGGCACCACCGCGAACGTCAGCGCACCGCCCTCGTCGTCATCGTACCGGTAGTCGGCGCCGCCGTCATTGCCGCCCTTGATGCGGTTGCCCGCGTTGTTGTTGTTGCTGCTGGTATTGTTGTTATTCCGGCCGCAGCTGCTGATGCGTGCCGTTGTCAGGGGGACGAAGAGCGGCGCAATGTCCTCACGACTCGGGGGCGCCGTCAGCTGTGTGGAGACCTCGAGGCCCTTCTCGTCACCGCTCGACCACTGAAGGAGCTCGTGCGCAGAGTAGGAGAGGCCGAGGACGCTGCCCTGGTCGTTCACGAGGGCAATCGGGGTGGGGGACAGGTTCATGATCGTCTGGTACATCTCCGTCGCGGCCTCGACATTGCGGCCGCTGGCGTCGTCGTGGAAGTACCCAATGTAGAAATTCTGGGCGAAGGACCGAACCTCGACCAGCGTCACGTTCGCACGGAACGTCGACTCGTCCTTGCGCTGCCCGGTGACGACCTTGTTGATGGTCAGCCGGCGCTCCGTCCCCGCGCTGTCGCGGGCGGAGGAGGTGAACACGTCAAGGAGCACGCTGGCGTCGGTAGGGAGCAGCAGGCGGATGTTGTTGTTCATGAGCTCCTCCACCTCGTACCCGAACAGCTCGGCGCCGGCGGGGTTCACGCGGACGAGGGTGCCGTCCACGAGCATGAGGAGGATGCCGTCGGGGTTCAGCGTGTTGGACGTCTGCACGATGCTCTCCAGCTGCACGAGGTCGTCGCGGCTGAGCACCTCCTGGCACTGAACGACCGTGACGTACTCGTCCTCATTCGAGAGCTGGACGACGCGGGTCGTGTAGGAGATGGTCAGGGTACGCCCGTCCTTCGTCTTCACCGTCGTCGTCACGGGCGCGCGGGTGTTGCGGCGAAGAAGTCCGATCAGCGTTGGAACGGTGCTGCCGTTGTCGAGCTTGCCTACTCCGCTTGCGGAGCTCGAGGCGTTGGTGCTGGCAGTGGCAGACGACGACTGCATCGTCGCCTCGGCGCCGTCAATGTCACTTGCCGAGTCCATCTCACCGGTGCTCTGGTGCATCCGTGCGGAGCTGTTCCTGTTCTGGACGACGCCCATTTCATCGCTGTCGCGGCGGCTCCCCTGCGACGACCCACCGTCGCCGTTGTCGTCGTCGTCGTCGTTGTTGGCGGTGGTGCCGCCCTCGTCGCGGTTCCCAACCGTCGTCTCCCTGCACGGGATCACCTGCGTGATCGACTTGCCGACCACCTCCGCGGCGCTGAAGCCGAAGAGGGCCTCCGCGTCCTCGTTGAAGCGCACCACCCGCCCCGTGTGGGAGTCGGCCGCGATCACGACGCATTGCCCCAGCTCGGCCATGACGGCGTCGACGCGGCTGCTGCTCTCATTCTCTGCCGCGGCGGCCCCGCTGCGGTGGCTACTCACCATAAAGTCGGTCAGGGCGGGGTAGCGGACGCGGAAGTCGGGCGGCAGCACCTTCATCAGGAGCCGGTACTCGACGTCCTCGCGCATGAGGCGGCGGTAGGCGGGGATGTGCACGCAGAGCACGCCAAAGAAGATGACCACCGTCGTGATGACTGAGATGGCGATGAGGATGTTCAGCCGCAGGTTCACGGACTGCTGCACGTGCGTGTGGAACAGGTAATTGGACTGGGAGAGGCCGTTGAGCACCGCCGCGTAGTCGCGCTGCATGTTGGGGAACACGGTCTGGAAGGTGGTGTAGCCGTCCGTGTAGCACCCCAGGAGGTAGGACGGCCACACGGCGTCGTTCATCAGCGCTACGCCGCGGCTGATCTGCTTCATCACGGATTCCTCGAAGGACTTGGAGCAGAAGAAGCGGGGGTCGGCGGCCCCGACGACCGTCTTGAACTCGTAGTTGAGCTCCGCGGCGTCGATGGGGTCCTCCGCTACCAGCACCTCCTCGTTTGCCTGGTCCAGCAGCTGCAGCCCCGCCGACGTGCTGAGGTACTGGTAGCCGTTGGTGTCCGCGTTCGCGACGTTCGTGCCGAGGAATTTTTGATAGTCGTAGTACTTGTTCCGCGAGAAGAGGAGGTAGTCCTGGTTGGTGTCGTGGCCCATGAAGGCGTAGCTGCTCTTGTTGATCTCCTTGTCCTGGCCAATGAAGAGGTCGCTGATTAGCACGGTCTGCTTGTTGAAGATGCTCTGAATTGCCTGCGCCTGGATGGCGTAATTGGAGGGCTCGAGGTAGATGTCGTATGCCGCGTGCATCGACTCGGCCACCAGCCAGTTGCGCTCCGAGGAGTAGATGATAAGCTCGTCCAGCTTGCTGAGCCAGGAGGAGAAGACCAGGGCAGTGGTGATGGAGGCGACGACAAGACCAGCTGTAAGTCCGTACATGATGAACGGCAGCACGCGGGAGAGGAGGCTCTGGTCGATCTTCGCGGTTGCCCCACTGTTTAGCAGGCCGCCCTCCATCGCTCCGCCGAGACGGTACTTGGGCTGGTCGGCATTAAGAGCCCCCATCGTGCCCATGCTGGCCGAGATGCCACTCACACTCGTCTCGATGACAGTGCTGGTGACGCCAACCTGCCCGTTCATGCGACGGTTTTGGGCAGCCAGGATGGCCGCGCTGTGCCCATTCTCGCTGCCGCGGCTGCTGACGCTGTTGTTGCCCCCGCCCTCGCGGCGTTGGTGGTTGCCATTGTTGCTGGCGGCGGCCGCAGCCGCCTCGGCTCCGCCCTGTGTCGAGGTGGGGGAGGCGGTGTTCTCGCTTGCGCGACGCCGGGCCGCCTCGTCCTCCTTCTCCTCTGCCCGCTCCTTGCTGCTTTCAATCGGCTCCGACAGCGTCAGGACGCGGTGGCGCGCCCGGGCGGACGCGGCGACGGCGGCGATGCCCATCGCGTGGACGATGGTAGCGTGGCAGAACAGAAACAGCAGACAGCCGAGGGCAACGGAGCTCAGCACGACGCCGGAAATGTATAATTTTTGCTGCCGTGCCAGCTCCACCTTGTCTTCCTGTAGCCGCTTCTTCACAATAGTGTCGGAGGAGAGGACGTAGCCGTACAGCGTCTCGACAGCGGAGTCCCAGCGGTTGGAGATGAGCGTATTCGTCGCCAGCAGGATCTGATCCGCCGTGGGCAGGCTCATGTCAGCGGCGCGGGTGCTGTAGAAGCCGCCGTCCACCGGGCCGTAGGTCGCGAGGGTCTGTAAGTAGTCCGGTTCGGCGGCGAAGTCCCACGTGAAGTTCAAGAGGTATTCCGCATCAAAAACATCGACGGAGGGCTGGAGGGCCGGGTCGCTCTTGGTCGCCTCGTACAGCAGCGCCATGCCGATCATGGTAAGCCGCTCCGCCGTGCTCATCACGGTCATCTCGGACGTCTGCTTCGAGCCGTGTCCCAGCTCGTTCAGGAGGTTGATGAGTTGATACCCCTTGTAGTCCCGGCGCAGCTCAAAGTACCGGAAGTTCCAGTAGATGTTGTGCGTCGTGTCTGCCAGGTACATCACGGGGTACCAGAAGGTCTTGAACAGCACCGTGTTCCACGTCACGGACACCTCGCTCGAAAGGTGCAGGTATCCGTTAACCACCGACGTCGACGGCCTCTTGGCAGTGATGGCGAGAACGATGAGAAGCGCGATGGAGCAGGCGCCGGCGAAGACGATCCAGATGGGGATGCCCCGGGTGAGAAACACCCGCGACCGGCGGAACAGGTGGACGGCGAGGATCACGACAATAAGAAGGGCACCGCAGGAGAGACCGAGGGCTGCCGCCGTGTAGCGGTACACCTCGCCCGCGTAGGGGTCCACAAAGTCGACCTCCATTTCGTCCAGAAGTTCCAGAAACGACAGGACATAGTCGGTGAACAGCTTCGATGTCACAATGCTCGTCGCGATCTGCAGCTGCTCCGGGGGTGTCTTGGCGAGGTCGATTTCCGACCCTTGGAGGAGGCCGAACTGCGTCTCGTAGAAGCCAAGCCTGGCCGCCTGCTGTGCGATGATGAGGCTCTCCTCCGTGTCCCACGTGAGGGACGAAATGTAGACCCCGCTCCACGGCACCTCTGACGTCCTGCAGACCGCGGTGTTGGACGAGCACGCAAGGCGCAGCACCACACTCGTCACCTCGACGATGCCGTTCCACATCTCGTTCAGCGTGAAGTACTGCTCGGCAAAGTCCTCGTCGAGAAGGTCCTCGCGGATGTGCTTGAGAAGCTTGTGCCACGTCTGCTGCCCCTGCATCACAATGTAATCGCTGAAGTACCGCTGATCTTGCTTCACCGTAAAGTAGGCGGCATTCATGGCGGTGAAGACCACCTCCACCCGCATCGACGTGATGATGTTGTTGCGCTCCAGGTCGTTGTCGTACTGCTCGCCCGTCTTCCGCGGCAGCGGGTGCGTCATCACACACAGCACAATCACCGCGATCAGCATCATCGCGGCGGCGGTGAGGAGGCCGAGGGAGGTCACGCTGAAGAAGGAGTCGCGCGTGCTGGCGTCCTGATTCAGCAGGAACGTGTGCTCCGCCCGCACCCGCTCCAGGTGCTGCCGCTCCTCCGCCTCCAGGTGCCGCTGGGCGGACGTCTTCTTGCCACGGCGCCGGCGCGCTCCCTGCGAGCTGCCGTGGTCACGCCCCCCGCGCCCACTCGTGGCGCCGGAGCCCTCGCTGCCGTTGCCCGAGTGCGCGTGGCCGCGGCGACCCGCGATGTCTCCCGCCTCGCTGCCCGAGTCGGGCCCGGAGTCTTCGTGGCTGCTGGTCGTCGTTGTGGCCTGGCCAAAGACAAGGTCGGCCGTATCAATCTCGTCCTCCGCGTTGCCCTTCAGCGTCCCGCCCGTCGACCCGGTCTTGGTGCGGCTCGCTGTAGGGGACATGCTGCCGCCGAAGAGGCGGAACACGGGCGCGCTGGGGCCGTCGGGACCGGTCTTCTCCCCAGGCTTCCTCCAGCTGGTACTGGCGCTCCCCTCCCCCGCAGACCCTGCCCCGTTTGCGGCCGCCTCCGCCGCCAAGTCGGCGCTGTCCGCCCTGCCGTTAGCGATGCGCCGCTTGCGGTTGATGGTGTCGTCCACCTCGATGAGGCCGGCCACCTTCGTGCCGGGGCTCTGATTCAGGAACGTGTCCAGGTCGAGGTGCAGCCGCACGGAGCGCTTGTACAGCGCCCGCACGTCGCTGGCCGGGATGAGGCGGATCATTGCGAAGGCGAGTGAGCGGATGCCGTCGACGGTCATGGTCGAGTGAAACACAACGAGGACGGCGATGATCTGCAGCAGAATGATCGCGATGAGGAAGGGCAGGCACAGCTGCCGAAGCATGGCCAGCTGGCCGTCAAAGTCCTCCGAGTAGAGCTTCGAGACGGCGCCGAGGGCGTCGGATGCCTCCCGGCCAAAGTCCCCCGCGATCCAGCTGAGGTACTTCGATTCCTGGGAGCGGGAGATGATGTCCTCGAGGGCGCCGATGGCGACACCCAGGTACGGCCACAGCGTCAGGCGCAGCCCGGGGAGAACCTGTCGCACGTTCAGCGCGCGGAAGTACTCGAGGATTTTGGAGCTGGGGTTGCTCTGCTCGCCAAAGAGGACGCTGTTGTAGATGGCCGAGAAGTCGTTGCGGAAGGCGTACATCTCCCGCTGCTGGTCCCGCGTGATGCCCGTTTGCGAGACGACGGCGCTTTGCATATTTCGCGCGACGACGGAAATTTGCATGGCCATGTTGCGCATCATGCACACGTAGTATAGGCTCTCGGTCGAATTCCTCAGCTCCTTGCGGTACCAAATCAGGATGCCCAGCACCGTCACACTCATCGCGAAGGAGAGGAGGCCAATGATGATGATAACTGGCTGCATGTAGACCACCCTGGAGGACCGCTGGAACCGACGCACCGCCTCGTGCGACGCGGCGAGGGAGAACTGCAGCTGCGACAGCGTTGCCGCGATGGCCGCCTTCACCTTGGACGACCGTGTCTTGCCGCGGCTCTGCTTCTGGATCGCCAGGGACTGCCGCAGAAACTGGACGCAATGGGCCGAGAGCTCCTTGTCGTCGCGGATGTGGTCATTGAACGCGGCGTAGCAGGCGACAACGTCCATGTTGCCGGCCTGTGACGCCAGGAGGGCCTCGTACCGTTCCTGCCCCTCCTCGTACGACCGCATGAGGGCGCGGCTGGTGGCCGCCAGCTCCTCCATTGAGCGGCCGCGGTTCATGAGTACCATCCAGAACTCTGTCGTGGTGTGGAGGGCCTCCTTGTGCGCGTCCTTGGCCTGCTTCAGGGCGGTGTGCTTGTTATTCTCGCGCAGGTGCAGCATCTGCGTGAGCTCCGACTGGATGCGGAAAAGCGTGAAGCCGTCCCGCAGCGGGGGCTCGACTGGCTCGTTGCTGTAGTACTGCTGCTGCTGAAGGGCCTCGAAGAGGCGGATCGCGGTGCTCGCCATCTCCGGGTGCTTCGCCGTGTGCATGAGGAAGGAGAAGAAGGCGACCCTGGGAGCGCTGTCGTGGGGGTACTTTGTCATGCCCTTGAGGTAGATGGTCGCGGCGTACCGGATCTGGTGCGACGAGACGGGGATGCCCGTCGCCTCCGTCGCGGGGAGCAGGAAGCGGGTGGCCAGCTCAAGATCCGTGGGGACGTAAATGTTGTCAATGTACGGGGCCACGAAGCGGCTGAGGCTGCGGCGGAGCTGGTGGATGCGTGCGAGCAGCTCCATGCCCGTGTCGTTGCCGCCCCGCGCGAGGGACGCCTCCGTCGCCTCCCCGACAGTCGAGGCGTGCACGTCCTCGTCCTCGAGGCCGCCAATGACGTCCTGGATGCTCATCACGGCGTTGTCCTCCGGCCCGGCCCTCGGGGTGCCCTCGCCAAAGGAGCCGCTGCTGCCTGGCGCGTTCCCACCGCCGATACCCGCGCCCGCGCCCCCAAAGGAGCTCGCGGTGCGGCTGCAGTTGCCGTAGAAGTGCGCGTCAGCCTTCGTGTCGTCATCCGCCGCCATCGCCACCTCGAGAGTGTCGAGGAGGTGCTGCGCGATGGGCAGGTTCTCCGCGTCGCGGGGTAGGTTCTTTGGGATGTGGATGATGCGGTTGCTGATGCGGCCCTCCTCCACCAGCGCACGAAACGCCTTCGTGTAGACGGGGGAGAGACGGTACATGGCCAGGAACTTGTACACACAGAAGAATGTGATGGGGGTCACGACGATGACGATGATCAGGTCCACGCAGTACTTGCCGGCGGTTTCGTGGAAGAAGGTCCTCCCGCCGGGGGCAAAGGTGGCGGAGGTGAAGGTGGATAGGACGACAACGGTGCCGAGCGTCGCGATGCGCAGCTTGTTCATCACTTCCTTGTAGTACGGGAGGTAGAACATGAAGACCAGCATCAGGACGAACGAGCTGACGGCCATGAAGATTGTGAACCCGAGAAAGGTGTTGCTCGCAATGAAGTACTGATACAGCACGCAGCACAGGAAGCGGTAGAGGAGGTAGACGCCGTCGAGGGCGGTGTTGCTGCGGGCGAGGGGGTGTGAGCTGCGCTGCGCATATTCGTTCATGAAGGTGGCCATGACGAAGGACTCCACGACGTGGATGATCATCGCGAAGATGCAGATAACCATGCAGGCCGTGACGACCGCGTCGGCGGTGTTGAAGCTGGGAAACCACAGCAGCGGCGCGTTCTGCTTCCAGGCCTTCGCATTGAAGCTGGGGGCTCCCGTTGTGTTGCCTCGGGCCTGGCGCACAAAGGCGATGGAGAGGAAGTTCTGCACGAGGGGGACGAAGAGAAAGCTACTCGTCGCGTACAAAAAGATACGGGCGCCGTGAAGGAAGGGCGTCTCGAGCATGTTTGTACCGGCGATGAAGCCGTCCATCCGGTAGCACGCCTGAACCATGTGGATGATTTGCACCAGGTAGAGCGCGAGGAAGACGGCGCAGATGCCGAGGCTAGCGTACAGCCCAATGTGGAAGAAGCCGTAGAAGGGCAGGTGGCTGATGTTGATCACGTCGGCGAGGCTGAGCATGGCTGAGCTCCAATTGTGGGCCTGTGGCATCACCGCGAAGGAGATCATCTGCAGCGAGTCGATGACGATGCCGAGCCAGAGGAGGACGTCAGGGAACTCCCTGTTTACGGCCTGCAGCTCCGTCATGTAGGGGAACACGCGCCATTTGTGGATCAGAAGATCGCTGATCTTTGTCGGGGTGCGCTTGTTGCTGCTCTTGTGGGAAGGGCTCCCGGCCCTGCTCGTCGTTGCCGACTGGTTGAACGCCGAGCTGTTGTTACTGTTGCGTCGATGGTCCATTGTGCCGACAGCTATATGTGTTTTGTATATATATGTATATATAGTATATATATATATATATAATAAGGTAGGTGGGTGGATAGATAGAGGTATAGGGGAGCTTACAGTGGATGTGAGATTTCAGGCTCTCACGGCAACAAAACAACAACAACAACAACAACAAGCCCCTTTTCAACAGTGTGGAGTCGTGAACACAAGGCGGGGCAGCAAAAAAAAAACAAAAAAGGAAAATGAAAGGGAAAGAGCGAGATGGAGGGGGTGAAGAGATGAAAAAGAGTAAAACTGGAAATCGTTGGTCTGTGCTTGGGTATGATCTGGAATGTTATACGACAAAAAGGAGTGGGAGATCAAATCACGGGAAATAATCAGAAAAACAAACCGAAAGAGTGAATTCAAATATAAAAAAAAGGTGCAAGGAGAGCAAAGACAAACAAAAAACAAATAGCACAACAACAACCGGGAAGTGGTGTGTGTGTGTGTGTGTGTGTACACCGTCAGCAGGATTTTTAGATGTTTTTTTTACTCTGTTTTGGAGACACGGTCACCTACTCGGCAAAATTGGATCCTTCGTCCAGGTGCGTTCAAGGGAGGGGCGTGCCCTTTTTTGGGGGCGGTACGCAAAGGGGAGGGGGGGGGGGAGTATAGACAAGTGAAGGATATATATATATAGATGTATAGACAGAAACAAGGGAAATTAAAAAAAAGAAGAGAAATAAGGGCCAGACTTGAAAGGAGAACAAAAAAGGAAGATAGAGAAAAAAAGGGGAGGAATTGTAAAGTAAAGAAGGGGGAAAAAAAGATGGGAGGAGGGGCAAAAGGAAGAAAGTGCGAACAGGAAAACACGCGTGTGTGTGTGTGTGTGTGTATGTGCGAGAACAAAAACGCCCCTGGAGGGCAGCCAAAGTCGAGCACGACAGTCCCAGAGGCGCACGCACACGCACGCTCGCGTTCAGCAGCTGTGTCTTTGTGGGGATGACCCAAAAAAAAAGAAAACAGCAGCAGCAGCAGCGACTCTTAAGGAGTGTGCTGTCGCGGGGGGTGAGGTGAGGTGAGGTGTGGTATGTGTGTATGTGTGTATGTGTGTGTTTCCCCCTTTTTTTTGTTGCAAAGTGCAGAAGGAGAGGAGAGGATAAATAATATAAAAAAAAGGGATAGGGAGTGGGGATACTACAAGGAAAGAACAGTGAGCTGAGCTATAGATTTTTTTTTCTTCTTTCTTTTCTAAATGGAACAAATGCCCTTCAGGGGGATTTGTTG
>AUXJ01006039.1:0-14150 GCA_000482205.1 Herpetomonas muscarum
TAGTGAAAGTGGATGTTGTTACGCTTCTTTAATAGGTTATATATATATATATATATATATGTATATATAGAAGGAGGGCATTGTGGGCTAACAGAGTTGCCATTCGTAAATGTATTTCTTTTTTTTGCGTGTGTGCGCATCGGTGTTCGTTTTTTTCTGTATGCGCGTGGAGAGCCGCAGGGAGTGAGGCGACAATGATTCAAGCACAAACACACGAATATACACCTGCAGCAAAAATAAAATACGATGAAAGAAAAACAGAAAGAGAGAGAGAGGTACAGAAGAAATGAATTTAAAGAGAGAGGGAAGTGTAAGACGCGTCGATTGCGTCGAGTGCGTGTATATATAGAGAGAGAAGAGAGGGGAAAGAGGGGAAAGAGGAAGTATTATATATTAGAACCACCAAAGAAAAGAAAGAGAGAAATGAAGGGAAAGAGAAAAGGTAAGTGGAAAGGGGAAGGGGGGGGGGAAGGGAAATCACACGAATGAATGATAAAATGAGAGGCCGAGTGGAGTGGAGTGTGCGTGCTGCACCTAAGATGCACGTGCGCGCACTCCTCCTACCGTCTCTGAAGATCCTCTCAGGTCTAATACTCCGAGCCGAAGCCCGAGTCGCCGGCGGACTTCTTGCCCTTCTTCTCGTCGGCCGCCCGCATCGCATCGACATCCTGCTGCATCGACGCGATGTTCCTGTTGCGGGCCTCGGCCTCCTCGAGCAGCTCCTGGTACTCGTCGCGCTCCCAGCGGGCCTCGGCAAGGGCCTTCCGCAGGTACGCGACGGACTGCTCCTCGCTCTCGGACTCGCCCGTCTCCAGCGGCGGCGGCACCGCGCGGCGGCGGGCGTCCTCCGCGACGGCCTCGGCCTTCCGCGCCGCGTCGAGGGCACGCTCCGCCTCTGCGAGCGCCTCCGCGGCGCGGCGGTCCTCCTCCGCCCGGGCGGCGGTGGCGGCGGCGGCGGCGGCCTCGCGGCGCTCCCGCGCGTGGGCCAGCGCGTGCTGCGCCTCCTCCTCCGCCCTGCGCGCCTCAAGGTCGGCGTCGTCGAGCTGCTGCTGCGCGACGCGGGCCGCCTCGGCCGCGCGCTGCTCCTTCTCCTTCGCCTCCGCCGCGGCGAGGGCGGCGTCCTCGGCCTCCTGCCTGGCAACGTCCTGGCTGCCCTTGCGGGTGCTCGAGCGGCGCACCGGCGCCGGCGGCGCGCGCGAGGTCGACGCCTCGCGCGGCCCGTCGGTCGACGTGGCGGGGAGGGTGCTGGTCGGCTTGTACAGCGCCCAGATGTTCGGGTAGGCGTAGTCCTCCACGAGCGCGGCGGCGGCCTTCTCGGTGATGTCGAGGTCGCGCACGCGGTACTGTACGACGAGGCTGCCGACGGTCATCGACTCGACGACGATTTGGCTGCGCTGGCACTGCAGCACCTCCGCCGTGTCGAGGGCGAAGGCGTCGCGCAGCTGCGCCTCCGACGATTTGAGGGCCATGTCCCAGTCCACGCCGTCGAAGCGGCGGGTGAGGGGGCTGCTCAGGCGGCCGTTGCCGCGGACCTTCAGCACATCGACGCGGGGGGCGGTGGTGTCGTCGTACAGCGCCCACACGCGCTCGTACTCGAAGCGGCTGAGCTGCTCCTGCACCTGCTCCTCCGACTGCTCGTGCGGGTGCTGGACGACAATGTTCGCGACCATGATGTCCGCCTGCTCCTCCACCGCAACCTCCAGCACATCCTCCGGGAGGAGCTGCAGTGCCGCGGCGGTGTCGGTGCGGATCGCGTCAATGACCTTGGTGCGGCGGTGGCCGAGCACCGCCGCCCACTGCGCGCCCTCGAAGCCGACCTGGTGGGTCGTCGCGGTCTGCCGGCCGCCCTGGACGGGGAAGGGGCGCTCCTCGTACAGGCGCCACACCGCCGCGAAGTCGTGCCGCTCCAGCTCCTCCTGGATCATCTCCTGGTCCTGCAGGGGGGAGTGGTCGACATTCGCCCCAATCGCGATCCCCGCCTCCGCCACCTCCACGCGAATGCCCTTCACAGCGTCCACCTCCACCTGCATCGCGTCGGCAACGTCCGCGGCGAAGGCCCTGTCAAGCTGCTCGCGCTTCGTGGCAAGCACCGTGTCCCAGTGCTCGCCGTCGAAGCGGACGAGGTGGCTCGTGACGACGACGCGGGTAGGGTCGTACGGGCGCGTCTCGTACAGGCGCCAGAGCGGGTCGTACTCGGCGGCCTGCAGCTTCTCGTCAATCGCGGCCTTGGTCAGCGAGCGCGCGTGCTTGAGGCTGAAGGTCACCGAGACGCCCGAATTGTCCTCCTCCACGGCGACGGACAGGTCCTCGAGGTGGCGGCTCTGCACACCAAGCAGCTCCGCGGTGCACACGGTGAACGTCTCGACAAAGGCCTGGCGATTCCTCTCCAGCACATAGTCCCAGTCCTCGCCGTCGAAGCCGACGCCGTGGCTGGTCGTGATGAAGCCGTCGTCGGCCAGCTCGCGGTAGAGCGCCCACACCTGCGCGTACTCGCCGTCGCGGATGGCGCGGTCGTGCGCCGCGCGGTCGGCGCCGTCCGCCTCCTCGATGCGGTAGTTCATGACGAGCCCGCCCTCCGTTGTGTAGAGAGAGACGAGGGAGATGTGCTCCACCGCGGCGCCGGTTGCGGCGGCGGTGTCCTCGGCGAAGGCCGTCTTCAGCTCGGCGCGCTTCTTCGCAACGACAACGTCCCAGCTGCTACCCTTGAAGAGGCGCTGGCTCGGCGCGTCGCCCTCAATGTCGTTGAGGCCGCCGCGCGCGGCAGCGCCGGCCGGCTTGTACAGCGCCCACACCTCCGGGTAGGCGTACTCGCCGGTGAGGCGCTGCACCTCCGCCTCCGTGACGGCGTCCGGCACGCGCGCCGTGTAGGAGACGACGAGGCGGTCGTCCGCGAGCGACTGCACCACCACCGCCGCCCGCGGGATATTGAGGCAGTTGCTCGTGTCGACGCGGAAGGCCTCGGTGAGCGCGCCCCTCTGCCCCTGCACCACCGCCGACCACGCGTCGCCGTCAAAGGTCTTGGTGAGCGTGCCGGTGGTGCGGCCAGGCGCCTCGTCCTCGTACAGCGCCCAGACCTCCGCGAACTCATACGCGGTCATGGCGTCGTTCACCGACTCCGCGGACATGCACTTCGGGTGCGTCACCTGCGCGGTGATCTTCATCATCGTCGGGTAGACCACCGTCTCCGTGCTGTGGATGTTGCTCGGCTCGACGCCGCAGGCCGTGCCGGCCGCCGCGGCGAAGGCGGCGTGGATCTCCTCCCGCCGCGTCCGCTCAATGAACTCCCAGTTCGGGGCCTCGAAGCCAACCTCGTGGGTGGAGGTCGTCGTCGGGGCCGCGTCCGCGGCAAGCGCGCGGGGCGCGGCGCCAGTGGTCGGGCGGTCCTCGTAGAGCGCCCAGACCTTCTCGTACGGGTAGGCGTCGATCTTCCCGCGCATGTCGTCCTCGCCGTAGCTGCCGTCGTGGCGCACCTTGAACTCCACCCGCAGGCTGCCCAGCACAAAGGAGGTGACCGTCACATCCTTCTGCGTGATGCCGAGCGCGAGGGCCGTCTCCTCCTTGAACGCGGCGACCACCGCGGGCGTCTTGCTCTCCAGCACATAGTCCCAGTCGTCACCGTCAAAGTGAACGCCAAGGGCCGTCTCCGTGACAGGCGCAGAGCCCTTTGCATCCTCCGCCGCGCCCTCCTCGCCCATGCCGGCGGCGCGGATGCGGGCCTTGTAGAGCCCCATCAGCTCCGGGAAGTCGTGCTCCTGGATCTTGCGGCTAATCTCGTCGTCGTCGTCGGCACAGCCGCGGATCTTGTAGTTCACGTGCAGCGAGCCAATCTTCGCGTCGAGTACGATGACGTTGGACTTGGGAACGCCCAGCGCGCTCGCGGCGTCGGCCTGGAAGGCGCCATCAATGTCGCCGCGGCAGCCGCCGTCGATGAGAATGTCCCAGTCGTCGCCGTCAAAGACGCGCTCCAGCTCCCCGGACTCGCGCTCGCCGGTGGCCTCCTCGTACAGGCGCCAAACAGCCGGGTACGCGTACACGCCCGTCTTCTCCTCCACCTCCTCGGAGGTTGGCGCGGGCGCGGCGGCCGCGCCGCCGTCCGCCTCCTCGCCCTCCCCCTTCTTTTCGGAGACGTGGTAGTTCACCGTCATGCCCTCCTCGGGGGTGGTGAAGATGGAGGTCACCTCCACCTGCTCCGGCTCGACGCCAATGGCTGCCGCGGTGTCGCGCTTGAACGCGTCGTCGACGGACTGGCGGTCGTTGCTGAGGATGTCGTCCCAGGACTCGCCCTCAAAGCTCTTCCGGTGCGGCTCCGGCGCAAGCTCCTTCGCCGGCGGGGTGATGGGCTTGTAGAGCTCCCACACCTGCGGGTAAGGGTAGCTGCCAGCCACGGCCTCCACCTCCTCCGACGGGCGCAGGCAGAACTGCACGGCGTACTCGATCGTCATGCCGGTCGCGTCCGTCTCGAGGGCCATCCACTCAATGTCCTCGGGGCCGGTGTGGAGGGCGGCGCTCGTGTCGTTGATAAAGGCCTCCTTGATGGCGGCGTTGTCGGTGGCGGCGCCGGCCTTGACGATGCCCTCCCAGTGCTCGCCCTCGAAGAACTGCTGGCCGATCGGGGCCTCGTCCGGGGGGCAGTACAGAGCCCAGACGCTGTCGTACTCGAACGCGGACAGCTCCTCCTTCACCATCTCCGTGTCGAGGAGGGGGGAGTGCTTGATCGTGATGATGGCCTCCAGCGCGGCGGGGTCCACCGTCATGTTCACCTCCAGCACAGCCTCGGGGTCGAGCTTGAGCGCCGCAGCCGCGTCGTTGCGCACCGCGGCGTCCAGCTCCTTAGCCCGGTGCTCCATCACGTAGCCCCAGGCCTCGCCCTCGAAGCGGATGCTGTGCTGCGTCTCGATGGTCTTGGTCGGGTCGAAGGGGCGGGTCTCGTAGAGGGCCCACAGCTGCGGGAAGGCGTACGGGCCGAGCGTCTCGTCGATGCTCTCCTTCGTCGTCGTGGCAAGGTGACGGATCTGGCCGGTGATGACGATGCCGTCGTCGCTCTTCTCCATCACCATGTCCGACGTGTTCTCGGCCGGGATGCCGAGGGCCGCGGCGACGTCCGCCTGGAAGGCCTCCTTGACGAGCTCCTCCTTGATGGACCAGACGTACTCCCAGTCCTCACCCTCGAAGCCGTGGTCGTGCTCAGTCGTCTCCTCCTCGGGGTACAGACCCCACGTCTCGGGGTAGGCGTAGCCCGCCGTCTTGGCGTCCAGGTCGGACGGCTCCTCCTCACTGAAGAGCACCTTGTACGACACCTGCATGCCGCTCTCGTCAGCGGCGATGCTCTCGACGACAACGTCCTCGGGCTTCGCGCCGACAGCCGCGGCCGTGTCGCGGGCGAAGGCCTTCTTCACATTCTCCTCGTCGCCCTTCACAACCGCAGCCCACGCCTCGCCCTCAATCCGCTTAGCCGTCTGCGGGGCCTCATCCTCCGGGACGTACAGCGCCCACGTCTTGGGGAACTCGTCCTCGTCGAGCGCCTGCTGGATCTCCTCCCTCGTGCGGCGCGTCTCGCCCTGGGCCGGGGCCACGATAACGGCCGCATGCAGGCCCGCGTCGTCCACGGTCATATCCACGCTCTGGACGTCCTCGGCGGGAACACCCAGCGCACGGGCAACGTCCTCCTTGATGGCCTCCTTCACCTCCGCCTCGCGGTGCTCCAGCACGAAGGGCCAGTCGTCGGCCTCAAAGGAGATCTCGTGGCCGGTGGGGATGTCCGACGGCAGCTCGCGGGCCTTCGCGGCCTCGCCCTCCTCGCCCATGCCAGCAGCGCGGATGCGGGACTTGTAGAGCCCCATCAGCTCGGGGAAGTCGTGCTCCTGGATCTTGCGGCTGATCTCCTCGTCGTCGTCCTCGCAGCCGCGGATCTTGTAGTTCACGTGCAGCGAGCCAATCTTCGCGTCGAGCACCACGACATCGGACTTGGAGACGCCCAGCGCGCTCGAGGCGCCAGTCTGGAAGGCGTCGTCAATGTCGCCGCGGCAGTCGCCGTCAATGAGGATGTCCCAGTCGTCACCGTCAAAAACACGCTCCAGCTCCCCGGACTCGCGGTCACCGGCGCCGAGCAGCGCCGCGGCCGCCTCCTTGCCGCCCTTCTCCTCGTACAGGCTCCACACATTCGCGTATTCGTAGTCCGCGGCGCGGCTGTCAATCTCGTCGGTGGAGATGGCGTTGCCAAAGACGGAGTACTCGACCGCGAGGCCCTCCTCCGCCGTCGCGTCCGCCTTCCGCACGAGGATGTGGTTGGGGCTGAGGTTGAGCATGGCAGCGGTGTCGGCCTGGAAGGCCTCCTTCACCATCTCGGTGTTCTCACCATCCTCGCCAAGGACGACCGGCCACCCGGCGCCCTCGAAGGTCTTCGTCATGGGCTCCGACTCGGTGGAGCGGTCGTACAGCGCCCACAGGTTGGGGAAGGCGTGGGACGCGAGCAGCTCCTGTACCATGTCGTCGTCCATCAGCGGCGAGTGGCTCACCTTCACGCGACCCGTCAGAGCGTCGTCGGCGGCGTCGTACTCCACATCCATCACCTCCTCCTGCTCAATCGACAGCGCGACGGCGCTGTCCTCATGCAGCGCGCGGCGCACCTCCTCACCCTCCAGCTCGCAGACGCGCTGCCACCCCTCGCCCTCAAAGCGGACCTCGTGCGTCGTCTCCACCTTCTCGTTCGGGTCGTACGGGCGGGTCTCATACAGCGCCCACATCTCCTCGTACGGGTAGGTCTTGAGCTGCTCCTGCATCACCTCCGCGGCCTGCAGGGGGGAGTGGTTCACGTTGCACGAGATGAAGATGCCCTCCCCCGTAGGCGCCACCTCCACGTCAAGGATGTCCGACTCGGGCAGCGTCAGCGCATTCGCCGTGCCAGTCTTGAAGGCGTTGCGCACCTCCTCCGGCTTCTTCTTCATGACGTACTCCCAGTCCTCGCCCTCGAAGCCAATGTCGTGGTTGGTCGTGACCATCGTCTTGGGGTCGTACGGGTGGCCGCCGTACAGCATCCAGACGGACTCGAAGCGGCACGACTTGAGGCGCTCGTCGACGTCCGCCTCCGTCAGCTCCTCCGGGTGGCGCGCGTTGAAGTCGACCAGCATCTGGTTGTCGATCGTCGTGGCGATGTCGTCCACGTCCTCGGGGGTGACCTCCAGCGCCTTGGCGACATCCGTCTTGATGGCCTCCTGCAGCTCCGGCTCCTTCGTCTTCACAACGTAGGCCCAGTCCTCGCCGTCAAAGCCGACCTGGTGGCCAGTCTCCGCGTAGCCCTCTGGTAGCGGCGCCTTCTTCTTGCCAGCCTCGCCCTCCTCGCCCATGCCGGCGGCGCGGATGCGGGCCTTGTACAGCCCCATCAGCTCGGGGAAGTCGTGCTCCTGGATCTTGCGGCTGATCTCCTCGTCGTCGTCCTCGCAGCCGCGGATCTTGTAGTTCACGTGCAGCGAGCCAACCTTAGCGTCGAGCACCACGACATCGGACTTGGAGACGCCCAGCGCGCTCGAGGCGCCAGTCTGGAAGGCGTCATCAATCTCGCCGCGGCAGTCGCCGTCAATGAGGATGTCCCAGTCGTCGCCCTCAAAGACGCGCTCCAGCTCCCCGGACTCGCGGTCGCCAGCGCCGAGGAGGCCGCGGCCAGCGGCCTTGTCGGCCTCCGCCTGCTGGTGGAGCTCCCACGTGGCGGGGTACTCGCCGTCGTTGACCATCCGCTCCAGCTCCGGCCGGGGCGGCACGCTCTCGGCCTTGTCGGCGTCGACGAGGTAGTCGACGTCCAGGCCGTCCTCGTTCGCGCGCACCTGGCGCACCTCGACGGCGTCCGCCGGGACGCCGGTGGCCTCCGCGGTGTCGCGGCTGAAGGCGTCGACGAGGTCCTCGCGGCGGTCCCGCACGACGTCGCCCCAGGCCTCGCCGTCAAAGTGCTTGTGGGAGGCGATGGAGCCCTCGTACAGCCCCCACGTCTCGGGGTAGGCGTAGTCCTCCGTGCGCTGCTTGAGCTGCTCCTCCTCGAGGCTGGAGCCGCGGACAACGTACTGGATCGTGACGCCCTCCTCGTCGGCCGCGACGTCCTCCACCTCCACCTCGAGGCGGGAGACGTTGAGGGACTTGGCCGTGTCGTTCGCAAAGGCCTTGCGGAGCTCGTTGGGGTGCTCCGTCGCGACCTTCGTCCAGCCGTCGCCGTCGAAGCGGCGCGGCAGCACCTCCGACGGGCTTAGCAGCTTGTACAGCTCCCAGACGCGGCGGAAGGGGCAGCCGTCCAGCCTCCGGTCAATTTCCTCCGCTGTCAGCTCGCGCTTGTGCGTCAGCGACGCCGTGACGTTCAGGTCCTCGGCGGTGCACACCATCTCGGTGTCGACGAGCGCGTCCGGCTCGATGCCCAGCTCCTCCGCGGCGTCGTCGGCGATGGCGCGGGAGAGCTCCCAGCGGCGGCGGCGGACAATATAGTCCCACCCCTCCGCCTCGAAGCGGAGGGCGTGCGGGGTGGTGATGTACTCGCTGAGCTCCCCGTAGAGGGCCCACACGGCTGGATAGTCGTAGCTGTCCGTGCGCTCCGCCACCGCCTCGGCCGTGACGGGGGCGGCAGCCGCCTCACCAGCCTCCTCCCCCTCCTTCACCTCCTCGTCGGCAATGTCGTAGCCAACGCGGACGCCCTCCTCATCGGCCTTCACGGACTTGACGGACACGCGCTCCGGCGCCACGTCCATGGCCGTCGCGGTGTCGCGCACGAATGCCTCCTCGATCGGCTCGCGGTTGTCATCGACGCAGTCCTTCCAGTACTTGCCCTCGAACGACTTGCTGTAGGCGCCCTGGTACTCGGCCGCCTCGTCGTCGCGGGGGGTCACGACACCGCGGGCCACAGCAGCAGCGCCGTCGTCCTCGCCGTCGCCCCCGCGGAGGCGGCGGCGGTACATCCCGCTCAGCTCCGGGAAGTCGTGCTCCTGGATATGGCGGGCCAGCTCGTCGTCGTCGTGCTCGGGGTCGATCACCTGGTAGCGGACAATAAGCGAGCCAATCTCCGTGCTCAACACACGCACGCGGTCGGGGGTGACGCCGAGGCGGTTCGCCGCATCGCGCTGGAAGGCCCCGCGGACGTCGTCGGGGCACTCGTCGAGGAGAATGTCCCAGTCGTCGCCCTCAAAAACGCGCTCCAGCTCGCCAGACTCGCCCTGGCCGGCACCGAGGCCAGCGGCAGCGCCGTCCTCGGCCTCGCTGATCGGGGCCTCCTCGTACAGGGCCCACACGCGCTCGTACGGGTAGGCGGAGAGCTGCTCCTGGATCACCTCCTCGTCCTGGAAGATGTGGTGGCTGACGTGCAGCTTCGCGATGAGCACGTCGCTGTTCACGCTCGTCTCAACGTCCTTCACGTCGTCCCGCTCCACCGACAGTGCCTCGGCGGTGTCAACGATAATCGCCTTGATCAGCTGCTCCCGCTGCGCCTTCTCGATGCTCGCCCACTCGTCGCCCTCGAAGCCAATCTCGTGCGTCGTCGTCGTGACCTCCTCCGGGTCGTAGGGGTGGTCGCCGTAGAGCGCCCAGACGCCGGTGAAGGGGCACTTGCCCAGCATGTCGTTCGCCTCGTCCTCGGTGAGGGTGGTCGGGTGCTTGATCTCGAGATCCACCAGCAGCGCGGCGTCATTCTCGGTGGCGTACTGGACATTCGTGATGAAGTCCTCGCGGACGTCCAGCGTCTCCGAGACGGCCTCCACGAACGCCTTGTGGAGCTCCTCGCGCTTGTTCTCGACAACGTACTTCCAGTCGTCGCCGTCGAAGCCGACCTGGTGGGCGGTTGTGACAAACAGGTCCTCCGGGTTCTCCTCGTACAGGGCCCAGAGGGTGCGGTACGGGTAGTCCTTGAGCTGCTGCTGCACCACCTCGTTGTCATCGGCCGCGTTGTGCTCCACCTCCAGGCGGGCAATCAGCGACTCCTCAACGTAGACAATCTCAGTCACCTTCACCGCCGACGGGTCAATCTCGAGGGCCTTGCCGGTGTCCTCCACAAGGGCGGCCTCGATGGCCTCCCGCTTGCTGTCGATGACGCCGTTCCACCCCTCGCCCTCGAAGCCGACCTCGTGCACGCTCGTGGCGAGCGCCTGTGGGCGGCTGCCGTACAGCTCCCAGACCGGGTCGTACGGGCACGCGTGCACCTTCTGGTTGATCTCCTCCTCCGAGAGCGTCGCGGGGTGCTGCAGGCCAAAGTCCACAATGAGGGAGCCGACGGTGTAGCGGGCGTCGACGACGTTCCGAGCGCGCAGCCCAAAGAGCTCCGCGGTGCAGGTCGTGAACGCCTCCTCCAGCGCCTCGCGCTTGTCCTCGACGACGCGGCCCCAGTCGTCGCCGTCGAAGCCGACCTGGTGGGTGGTCGTGATGAACTCGGACTCGTCGTAGAGGGACCACACGGCGGGGTAGTCGTAGCTGTCCGTCTTCTGCTCCACCTGCTCGCGGGTGTACGTGGAGGCGGCCGGGGCACCAGCGCCACCAGCCTCCTGCTGCTGCTGCTGCTCGCTGTCGTCGCCGACGGCGTCGTGCAGGTCGTAGCCGATGGTGACGCCGCCCTCGTCCGCCTTGACGCCGCGCACCTCCACCTGCTCGGGGGTCAGGTCGAGGCACTTGGCCTCGTCGCCGCGGAAGGCCTCCTCGACGTCGTCCTGGTGCTCCGCGACAACGTCCTGCCAGTTCTCGCCCTCGAAGCGCTTCCGGAAGGTGCCGGGGACGCCGTCGTCCTCCTCCGCGTCGCCCTCCTCGCCGAGGCCGCGGGCCTTGCCCGCCTCGCCCTCCTCCATGCCACCACCGCGGATGCGGCGCTTGTAGAGGGAGTTGAGCTCCTCGTAGTCGTGCTCCTCGGACAGGCGCATCAGCTCGGCGTCGTCGTGCTGCGGGTCAATGATCTGGTACGTGACGACGAGGGAGCCCACCTCGCAGCTCAGCACGCGCACGTTGCTCTGGGAGGTGCCGACGCACTTGGCCGTGTCCTTGATGAACGCCTCGCGCAGCTCATCCGGGGCGCCGTCGACGAGGATGTCCCAGTCGTCGCCCTCGAAGCGGCGCTCGAGGATGCCGGACTCGCCGGCGCCGGCGCCGAAGCGCAGCGCGGCCAGCTCCGCCTCGGTGAGCTCCTCGTAGTGCTCCCAGGTGAGGGGGAAGTCGCGGTCCTCGAGGCCCTTCTTGACGTCGTACTCGAGGATGCCCTCGTGGCTGACGCCGAACTTGACGGTCATGCCGTGCTCGTCCGTCGCGATGCTGTGCACGGCGACGGCGTCGGCGGGGATCTCGAGGTACGTCGCGACGTCCTCGCAGAAGGACTCGGTGATGGCGGCCTCCTTGTTGATCACCATCGCCCCCCACGACAGGCCCGCGAAGGGCTGCTCCATGTTCGTGACGGCGTCCTGCTGCTCCTTGACGGTCTGCCCGTACAGCGCCCAGGTGGCGGGGTACTCGAACGCCTTGGTGTCGCTGCGCACCGCCTCCTCCGTCACGTCGGCGTCGGCCACGTTGAAGGAGACGAGCAGGCGCGCCTCATCCGTGTCGAGGGAGCAGGCCTCGATCTTCTGCACTGGCACGTTCAGGGCGGTGGCGCTGTCGTTGCGGAAGGCATCGGTGAGGGCGGGGCGCTGCTCGCTGAGGACGGCCTCCCAGTAGGCGCCGTGGAAGGCCTTCTGGTAGTGCGCGCCGCACGCCTCCGCGACGAGGCGGTCGTACAGCGCCCAGGTCTGCGGAAACGGGTACTGATCCACCTTGGCGTCAATCTCGTCCTCGCTGACGGGCGGCTGCGCGACCGTGTACGGCACGCTCAGGCCGCGCTCGTAGCGGATGTCCTCCGTGTGGATCTGCTCCGGCTGCACCTCCAGCGCGCTGCCGGCGTCCGTGGCAAAGGCCTCGGTGATCTCGGGGCGGCTCTCGTCCAGCAGGGACTCCCAGCGCTCGCCGCGGAAGCGGACCTGGTGGAGCTGGCCGGCCTCCTCGAGGTCGGTGAGCTGCTGATAGAGGGCCCAGACGCAGGGGTAGTCGTGCTCGTCGACGCGCACCTGCACCTCGGCGGGGGTGAGGTCGTTGTTGTTGACGAGGTAGTCAACGGCGAGGCCGTCCTCGCCCTCGACGCGGATGTCCGCCACCTCAATATCCGCCCGCGCGGCGGACGTCGCCTCGCACGTGTCAGCGAGAAACGCGTCGAGGATGCTGTCGCGGTTGTCGGGGAGGATGTCGCCCCAGCGGTCGCCGCCGAAGCGCATCTGGTGCAGCGGGGGCGCGGCGGCCGCGGCCTCGAGCTCCTCCTCCGCGGCGATGGCCTCCTCCTCCTCCTCGTACAGGGCCTTCATCTTGGGGTAGTCGTAGTCGTCCACGGCGCTCTGGAGCTGCTCCGTGGTGCGCTGTCCGTCGTGGGAGGCGTCAAAGTCGACGATGAGACTGCCAACGGTGAGGTCCACGACGCTGACGTAGTAGTCGGGCACGTCGAGGGCCTCGGCGGACTCCTCGACAAAGGTGCTCGCGATCGCCTCGCGCTTCCGCTCCAGGATTTTCTGCCAGCTCTTCCCCTCGAACTTTTTCTGCAGCCGCTCCGTCGCCTCAATCCCGCGGATGCCGGCGGGGTCGTCGTTGCGGGGGCTCGGCACCGGCGTGGGCTTCCCCTCCGCCGCGGCGCGCTCACGGTCCTTCAGGATGTCCTCGTCGTCGCGGGTGTCGGCCTGCTGCTCGTTGACATTCTGCGCGAGCATGTCCGACTCGAGCCGGCGCTCCTCCTCCTCCTCGCGGCGGCGGCGCGCGTCCTCGTCCTCGGCGTCGTACTCGGCCTGGCGGCGCAGCAGCACGTCGTCGAGGAGGCGCACCTGTGGCTCGCTCATGTTGTAGCCCTCATCCCGCTCCTGCGTCGTGGTGGGGCCGAAGTTGCAGATGACGTTGCTACGGAGCACGATAATCACGCGCTCGGTGGGGCGCCACGAGTAGAAGGCGGAGCGCAGGTACTCCTTCTGCTGCTCGCCGGCGAAGCTGCTCTCGTACCGCGCGTTCGCCTGGTTGCGGAGGCGCGAGCGGGTCGTGCTGGCGCCGTGGCCACCGCCGCTGCTGCGGGCGAGCGACGCGTCCTCGGTGCGCTCGCGGCAGCGCTTGAGCTGATCGTCGAGGTCGTCCATGAGGGCCTGGTACTCGGCGATGCGCGCCTGCTGTGCGTTGAGCTGCTTCAGCACGCGACGGAGCTCCTTCTGCCGCGCGACCTTCTCCTTGTCGACGCGCGTCTTGTTCGACTGCGCCTCGCCGCAGTCGAGCTGGGCGAGGACCCAGTAGTAGATGGGGCCGATCGCCACGCTGCCCTGCATCGCGCGGTCGTACCGGAAGCTCTTCTTGCTCACGCACTCCTGCAGGATGTACTCGCGGCGCTCCGGGGAGAGCTGCTGCTCCGGGTCGTAGCTCGTGATGCGGGACTTGAAGTTGAAGTCACGCAGCACGCGCTGCATCTGCGGCCAGGTTCGGGCCTCGTCCTCGGACAGGAGCAGCATGATGGCGCGGATCACGAGGGACACCATCTTGGGCGGCACGCGGTACGACTTGAGCTCGTTCCAGTGACGGTCCGGGATGCTCTCCACGTCATCGCGCGCGGCATGCATCACGGCCTTGGACTCCGCCACGTACTCATCGGCCTCGCCAATCTCCCGCATAATCGACGCGCGGCGGGCGCGCAGCTGCTCCGTGAGCGCATCCGTCTCGTCGATGCTCTTCTGCAGCTCGCCCTTGACCTCGGCGATGCGCCGCATCAGCTCCTCCGTCTCCTCATTGCTGGGCAGGTCCCCATTCTCGTCGTACTCCTCGTCCTTCTGCTTCTCCCACAGCCGGACCTCGACATCGCTCATGTACGGCGGCGTCTCGACGCTGCCGAGCGTCCAGTGGGCCTTGCCGTCGCCCATGTTGTGCGTCAGCACGGCAACAAAGTCGCCGACGTTGAGCTGAAGAAGCTCCTGCTCATCGACAATAGCCGTCATGGTTACAGAGAAGGAGAGAGAGAGAGGGGGAGGGGGGGGAAGTGAAATAGCTTTCGTTACGGGTTGGTGTGTGTGTGTGTCTATGTTGCCAGAATCACACTTGCACAGTCAAGAAGAACTGGAAAGAATGACGGAAACAGAAAGAGAACGAACGGAAATGCGTTA
>AUXJ01006070.1:0-12062 GCA_000482205.1 Herpetomonas muscarum
CTTCATATTGTTATTGCTGCGCGCGCGCTGACAGCGTCTTTTTTCCCTTTCTTCCTCTTTCGCCCCTTTTTAATTCCTTAGACAGGTTGCTATTTTCACTCTCCTTGGCCAGTCCCTTCTTTGTGCTCCTCTTTCTCGACTCTTGCGTTGCGTAGTATGTGTGTGAGAGGTATACATATATATGAATTGCCCCCTGGTGAAAGGCCCAAACGTTACCGATGCACAGAGGAACAGGAGGGATCACCAACGATGTCGACTGGATCTGTGAAGGCAAAAAAAAGGGAGAAATAACTCACAACTACTTCCAATCAACAGGAACATTAACAGTCGAGACAGGGCAGGACGAAGGAAGGAAAGAAACAAAAAAGAGAAAGAAAAGGACCCCTTTGAAGGGGTGTTCCCTTCGGCTTTAAGGTTGTTGTCACACTCCTATCCTCTTTCTTTCACACACACACACCGGTATAAGTATGCACACTCACAGGCATGGCTGCACTCTTCTTCCCATAGAAGTCTGTCGTCCAATGTGGAGGGATGTGAAGGTGGGGAGACAGCTCCTGTTCTCCTCCTCTGGTTGTGAGATGTATATACATTTATATTACCTATGCAGTCCACATCCTTGAGATTCTCTATGTTTTTTCCTCCTTCAATTTTTCTTTGAAACCTGAGCGACGCAGCCCCTTCACACACACACACACACACACATATACACACGGATATATACGCACGCTACGGCATTTGAGGCATCACTCACGCGCAAGTAAACGCACAGCCGTGTACAAACAAAAGAGCGCTCCTAAGAGTCACGCGAATAAAAGCAGTTTAAAGGAAGTGGGTAGAACATGGCGTCCTTCACCCCCCTGGAGTCCACCGAGGACATCAACGCCTCGACGCTCCGCCGCCAGCGGCACGCCGGTGGCGGTGGTGGCAACGTTCCTGTCGGCATCGTCATTGACAAGAGCTGCCGCGTGTACATAACGAACATCCCCGTGGAGCGGATCGAGCGCGACGGGGCGGGCGCGATGCGCGCGGAGCTGGAGATGTACGGCCCCGTCGAGTCCTACCGCATGTTCACGGAGAAGTCTGGTCGCTTCATTGGCAGCGCGCTCTGCACCTTCCGCAACGCGGCCGACGCGACGTCGGCGATCGCTGGTCTGAACGGGCAGGTTGTGGAGGGGGCGACGCTGCGGGTGGAGACGGCGCGGGACCACGGCGTGCTGCTGCTCAACAGTGACCGCCGCGCCGGCTTTCTCCCCCGGCGGCTCGCGGCGACCGGCCACGACGGCGGCATCACCAGCGGCGCCGACAGCGGCCGCTGGCGTCACGACCGCTACGAGCTGCTGGCGGAGGGGAAGGACATGGACGAGGTCCTCGGCATCCGCCCCAGGCACGGCGGGCGCGGCGGGCGCGGGGGGCGCGGCGGCGGCTTGCGCACCCGCGGCGAGCGCATCGACGCCGCGTTCGACCGCTACATCCAGGAGCGCGACGCGCTGCTGGAGAAGGGGGCAGCCGCGGAGGGGGAGGCGACGGCCGCACCAGCGCAGCCGGTCGCCACGGACGGGGCTGTGGCGGATAGCAACAGCGCAGCGGTGGGCAGCGCCCCTGCTGTGACGCAGGAGAGCCCCGCTGAGGGAGAGGCCACCACCACCACCACCAACAACAACGACAACAACGACAGCACTGGCGGCGGTGACGACGAGGAGGGCGGCGTCGCGGCGGAGGCGCCCGCTGCCCCCTCCCCGATCCAGGCACCGACGCCACTGTAGTGCTTGGAGGAAGGGGGCGTGTGTATGCCCTGTGCCGTGCGAAGATGGCGCCCTAAAGGAACAAAAAGAAAGAAGGTAGATATTCAAGGGAAGAGGTTATTGTTTTGGCGTGGTTGATGGGTGCGTGTCTGTGATTGTATCGCCTTGATATATCTACCTTTTTTATATAAAAGTACAAGTAACGACGGTGACTGGTAATAAGAGCAAAAAGAAAAGTAATCGAGAGCGTCCAGAGGACTACCAGCGAGGGGGTTGTGGCTCTGCGTGCGCCATAAGACAGGCGCAATCTCTCTCTCTGTCTCTCCCCCCCCTCCCCTTCCCAAACCTCCGTTTCCTTTTTAAAGAAGAGAAGCGAAAAAATACGGAAGAGAGATTGTCTCATTGTCGCTCCGCGGACAGGCTATGATGCAACCATCTCTCTCTCCTCCCGGTCGTATGGTGAGATTCTTCGTTGTTAATGCATGAGTCCTTTCCGACTGATTCATGGGAAAGCGCGACCGAATGTGTGTGTTTCTCCTCCTCCCCCCCCCCCCCCTGCCACGTCCATCGTGTTGCTAATCCTCCTCCTTTCACCCTTCCCCCTTCCCCCTTCCCCGTTTTTTTCTGAGCGTCGTCAAGCCCCACTCGGTGCGGTCCTCACCGAAACTCACCCGCAGGCGGAAAGGATTGCATACACAAATACGAACGTGTAGAGAACGACGAAAAGAAAAACAACGAACGAATAGTCCCCCGAGAGTTCATGCGGTGTGGCACGCGCGTTCTCGCGGCCAAGACCGTCCCTACTCCCCCACGCCCCTCCCCATTGATTGCAGCGGTGGAGCAGCAGCTGCTGGCGCTGTTCAGCCGCAGCAGGCCCTTTCTCGACCTCTCCCCTGCAGCACTGCAGCTGGCGACGTGCAGCGATGCGGGCGCTGTTACGGATCGTGTGCTGTTCCCCGAGCGACACGCCGAGGATTCAGCCACGGCCACCGCCAACAACAACAACAGCAGTAGCAGCAGCAGCAGTCCCCTGTTGTCCGATGCGGCCGCACGGGCGGAGGTGCGTGGTTTTGGCAGCCGCGCGCAGGGGCGGCTCGTTGACCTCGTCACGTTCCGGCGCCTCAGCCCCCGCAACGTCACAGTCGTCGACTCCAACTCGAAGGAGTCCCTGACGGCGGAGCGGGCGCACGGCGCCGTGCAGTGGGAGTTGGAGCAGCACTGGCACCACGTGGTTGCCGCGGCCCTCGAGCGCGCGCGTTGCTCCGTCGATGATGCGGACTGCAAGGACAATGAACACCACCACAACCACAACCCTCGGCGTCCTCGGGGTGCGCGGAGCTCTGCTGTCGCGGTGCCGATGCCCGACCACGCCTTGTATGTGCTGGCATTCAGTGAGAGCAACCACCAGAGCGCAGTGGGCACCTCACTTGAGCGCATCGCCACGCGCATCGTCGCTGCCGCTGGAGGCGACAGCTGCGGTGGTGACGATGCGCACGGCTGCACCGGAGCGCTGCCGTCGCGCCCTTCTGTTTTTAACGTTGCGCGGGTTCTCAGCGCGACGGCCATTTGTGTCGGTGTGAACGCCCCCCCCACCACTCGCGCCATCGCCACTGTCCTCGTCCCCCGCCTCCACTTTGTCTCCACAGCAGCAGCCGCAGCCGCCGCAGCCGCGTGGTCGTGGGGAGGTGCGACGGGCGCTGTCGTTCCCCAACGGCGGCATATACACCGCGGGGCTAGTGCTGCAGGCGATTGAAAACCTACCACCGCTCCCTCTTCCCCCGCTGTCGCCGCGCAGCAGCGGCAGCGGGGGCGGAGGAGGGGGTGGTGGGCGGGCGGAGGTGCAGCGGAGGGTGCTTGTCCTCTCCGATGGCGTCATGCATCCCCGACTGTTGGCCGCCATGTACGGCGCACCTGCGGCACTGCCGGTGGGGCGACGGCGGCTTCGACGCGGTGGCGACAGCAGCGACGTCAGAAAGGGGAGCAGCAGGGCGAGTCCTTGCGTGGTCGAGGTGCTGCCTGCCGTCGTCAGCGATGCGCTCAGCGATACCGAGGTGGACGCATTCGCGCGCTACGGCCTTTGCCAGCTGTTCCGGGGGCTGTGAGCGCGACAGCTGTAACGATCCAAACATTCGCCACACAAAGAAAAAAAACTCACAACTCTGAATTTCCTTGTATTTTGTTTTGTTGCTATGCACACACACAACATACATATATATATATATATATATGTATGTGTGAGGCGAATCGTGTAGTCGCTAAGAGAGAGAGAGAGAGAGGTAGGCAGTAGCGATGATACCTGAAGCGTAATAACCTGCCGTGTTGTATTCCGTCACTTGAGGATACATTGGCCGATGAGCCTTGTAGACCCCCCCCCCCATGACACATTTCTGCACCCGTCTCCTCCTGCATCTCACCTCGCACTCCATCGGCCTTTCCAATGCACATTCCTTCGCTAACTCCTCTTAACGGGTTCCCTAATTCGTTTGTTGAGTCAGGTTTTTTTTTCATTCTCGAAGACCAACAAAAAAAACACCCGCACCGCAAAATCCAGGCAAATCAGCAAGAAAAAGGAAGAGAGGTGGTTGCGTGTGCATAGAGACACACACCCCACCGACGCGGATGCGTCCTCCCTTTTCATAGTCTCTGGTGAACTTTATATCTTTTGTAGCGACGCGCACACTGGAAAAACAAAGAAACATAGAGAGAGAGAGAGCGGGAGGACCTGGCACAAAAGAAATATAACTTTATACGTGCATTTTCATTTTGTATTCTTTCCCACTACACCGCAAACGCGTGCACGAAGAGAGAGAGAGAAGCATAAAAAGAACGAAACTTCACATACGCACACACATACAAAAAAAGAAACCAAAGTTAACACACTAATCGTATCTTTAGAGAGAGGGGCTGGTATGCATCGGCGGGAGCATGTAGTGCACCACGCCGCTTCTGGGCGGCACAGCAACCACCCGCCCCCACCGACGCCGCGCATCGCGAACGCCGCCTCCTCCTCCACTCCGCGACCGCACAGCTCCTCAAGCCGCGACAATTTCAGTGACGGATTCGGCACCATTAGCAGCTCCCCGCCTCGCGACAGCGGACCGGGTAGTTTCACCGCGTCGTCGCGGAGCTCCAGCGACGGCATCGGCAGGGACGGCTACACGCCTGTCCAGCACCTGCACACGTCATCGACGGCCACGCCGCGGGGCGGTGCGAGCGGCCACCGGGGCGGAGCAGCCGCTGGCACGCGGCGCGGGCGCGGTGGTGTGCGGCGGGGCAGCAGCACGGCGCTGCGGCCCTCCGACTGGCGGCCCCGGCGGCAGAGCCTCCTGGCCTCACCAGCCGTCGCGGAGGCGCTGCGCCGGCCGCGCTGCCCCACCGTCGCTGCGTCGGCCACGGCAACCCCCGTCGCCAGCGCGGAGGCGAGCACGACATCGCCGCGGCGCCGGCCGCGCATTCACGGCGTGGGCGGCGTGGCCTCCAACACGGGGAAGTCACCCGCGCGGATGGGAGGCAGCACCACCGCCGACGCGCTCACGCCCCCACAACCACAACCACCACCACCACCACCACCCACGCGCCCACCCGGGGCGGACGACGGCGCCACCGACGCCGACGCCGACGCCGACGCCGACGACGGCGCCTTCCACGGCGAGTACGAGCGACTTGTCTTTGACGGCGACGCGGGGCCTGGATCGATCCCACCGGAGGAGGCCCTGCCCCCCTCCGACGGCCTCGCGGAGGAGCAGCACCGGCACCCACAGCGGCACACCGCATGGGACGAGAGACCGACCGCTGTATCGCACGTGGGCACCGCGACGGCCGACGGCGCGGAGGCGATCGCTGGGACTGCCGCGGCTGCTGGTGCGGGGCTCGACATGGCGTCGCCGTCGGTGATAAACATGACGCTCACCGGCTCCCACCGGTACCTCGCCCGGGCGGTCGTGTGCGACGCCGACGTGGACGACGCTGACAACTACACACTCCCCGGCGGTGGTCGGGCGGCCGGCTCGCGGCGCGGCATCACGTGGTCGCCGGTGCACACCATTGACGGCTCCGGGCTGCGGCTGAGCGCGGCTGGTGGCGGGGCGGCGCAGACGACACTCCCGCCCGGCGACGACGCGGACGCCGTGGACCTTAACGAGACGATTGGCCGCAGGTACCGCGAGGAGGGGGGAGACGCGGCCGCCAACGACGGCGACGGCGAGGCGGGGGAGGGCGCTGGGCGGCGAGACGGGGAGGCGACAACAGACCGGAAGCCGGCGTCGCCCTTTCTCCCCGGCGCGACGGGCCTCAGCGACCTCAAGGCGACGCTGCGCAGCGTCGCGTCGTCGACGATGCACCGTGGCGGGACGCTGAGCGGCTTTGGTGAGTCGTACGCGTCCGGTCCGCAGCAGCAGCAACAGCGGCAGCGGTGGCCGGCCCCGCAGGAGCGCGGCTCGCCCTTCAACACCACCGCCACCGCGGGGAACATGGCCGCGCAGGGGGTCGGGAGGGACGGGGCCGACCGCATGCCGACCGCGGCCTCGCAGCGCGCACACAACGCGCTGGCAATGCTATACAGCGGCGCGGCGGGGGGTGGGAAGCTGAACGGCGGCGGCCCACTGGCCCACGCGCCGCACCCCGCGCCGGCCGATGCGCCCTCCTCCCTCGGCGCCGCAGGGGTGGGCCCGAACCGAGAGGAGACGGACCTCGCCGCCGCCGCCGCCGACGACGACGTGCTGCCGCTTGACTACGTCCTCGGCGGTAAGCGGCGCGACGAGCGGGCGCAGTTCCGTCCGCCGCCGCTCTTCTCGGCCTTCTCCGCGCTGACGCTGGAGGCGCTGGAGCGGTGGTTCGGCCCGAGCGATGTCTTCGTTGCGAGCCCGACGAGCGAGCCGCCGATTGTTCTCGGCGTGACGGCGGAGGAGGTGGAGCGGGCGGACCGGGCGGCCCGGCTCGCCGAGGTCGCCGTCTGCTCCGCGCAGTCCGTGTGCTCGACGGTGTTAACGCACGGATCCGTCGACACCCGCGCCGCCCCGGGCGGCAACAAGCACATGTCTCCCGCCCGGAAGATTCCCCTAGCAACGACGCGTTCGAAGCGGCCACCAGCGCCGTCGAAGAACCTCCTCCCCACCACCACCGCCACCGCCACCAACAGCGCCCGTGGGCCTGCCGCCGCCAGGGCAGCACAGGAACAGCGGCCGCAGCGGGATGGAAAGAAGGGCGCCGCGGTCACGTTTGCGGGCACTGCTTCGCAGCAGCCCGGCACGGCAAAGGCCGCCGCGACGGCGCGTGACTACCTGTCCTTCTTCGACACCTCCGACACCGTCAACGCCTCGTGGGAGAATGGGGCGGCGCAGCGGCGGCAGCAGCAGCAGACACTCGCGGTGGCACGCGCCTCCTCCCCGTCCGGTGGCCTGAAGCCGCCGCGGCAGCTTGAGACGGGTGCGGCGGCGGTGACGGCCGCGCTCCGGTCGCGGGAACACGTCCTGCGGCGGTTGGCGCGCCAGCGCCCACAGGACGAGAAACTGCGCAAACTTGTGGAGCAGTGGTGCGACCGCGTCCGCCTCGTCCCCGTCGCCGGCGACGACGCGCCGGCGACGGGCGTAAACGGGCACCTCCGCGACGACAGGAGCAACAGCAGCAGCCTCCTCGCTGGTGGCGCTGGCGCTGGCGGTGGTGACGACGGGGCTGGGCCGCGCAAGGGGCGGAACGGCATTTACGACTTTTCGTCCCCCCTTTTGATCGGGGCGCTGTCGCCGCACGCGCGCCACCGCGGCCCGCAGCGGCCGCCGACGCCCCACTACGAGGAGGACCCCGACGCCGCGCACGAGGCGCTGATGCTGCAGGCGAAGGAGGAGGAGCACGCCGTCCGCCGCTATAACGCCCTCAACCGGCAGAAGCGCATTGACAAGATCATGCAGGAGCGCCGCCGCGGCCCCGGGGCCGGCGAGCACGCGCCGGCGCAGCGCTCCCTGGCCCACCCCGCTGCTGCCACGGCGACGGACATGTACGGTCTCGGCAGCAGCAGCGTCACTGCAGCAACGGTCGCCGTCGGTGCTGCCGCGGCCGCCGCGGTGGGTACTGCAGCGATGATGAACGAGCCGTCGTCGCACGCGGAGCTGTGCTCGCGCTTCGACCCCTTTGGGACGGAGGACCCGGCGCTGGCGGCGATGGCAGCGCGCGGGGAGGGCAACGTGAACGGTGCCAGTGGTACCATTGTGGGCGGCGGGGGTGCCGGTGACAGGCGGCCGCGCGTCCTTTTGGTCTCCGACAAAGAGGCGACACGGCGTTCGGTGCGGCCGGCGCTCCGTCGTCTGCTGCGTCGGCGGGCCGAGGATGAGGCGGAGGCGCCGGGGGAGGCAGCGGCCGCGGAGGAGGCGGAGCGGCGGGCCGCGGAGGACAGCTCCTCCCCTGCCAGCGGGGCGGCGGCGAGCCCGTCGTCTATGGGGGCGTCGTCGGCCCCCTCCCCCGTCGCGGCGCGGCTGGGCCAACGCCCCGACAAGAACCCCCTCTCCTCGCCCGACGACTTCGCCTCTGTCGGGGACGGCCGCGGCACGCCGGGGATCCCCTCCAGCAACGGCAGCGCTACCGGGGCGCCGTCGCCAAAGGCCGCCGCCGCCGCCGCGCGGCTGCAGGCGCAGGCAATCCTTTCGCCCGTCGAGAAGGACCTCCTCGAGTTCCTCTGCCACGCGGTCATGCTTGTCGGCGGCATCGGCGGCGGGGGCGAGGCCGCGGCAATGGCGGTCCTGCGCGAGCTGTCAAAGCCGGCGCCGGAGCCGCTCGAGTCGGCACAGGCGAAGGCCGCCGCCGCCGCCGCTGCTGCGGCGAGGCGGGACAGCGACGAGCCGGTGGTGTTCCGCGCCGGGGAGCGCGCGGTGGGCGGCGACGTCTCCGCCTCGCAGCCGCCGGCGCGCCTGCGGGAGCGGGGCGTGCGGTTCATGGCCCCCCCCGCTGCCGCTGACGACGACAGCGCCACGAGAGGCGGCAGCAACAGAACCACCCCCGAGGTCGAGGCGGGCTCGTGGCGGCGGCACAGCAGCACCAGCATGCCCTTCGACCTCGAGGTGCCCGTCGTCGCGCGGCTCGACTCCAAGTTTGGCATCGCGACCGGCCACTCCTCCCCACTCCTCTCTGGCCTCACGCTGGATATGGGCCTCGCGGCGCCCACCGCTGGCGCCGGCGCCGCCAGTGGCGGTGCGGTCGGGGGAGGGGGCCGCGGCAGTGAGGACAGGGGCGGGGCGTCGGTGCTGGAGTTCCAGCGGGTGGCGGAGCTGTACTTGGAGCGTCCCTTCCGCGGCGACAACCCGTGCATGGTGCGGGAGGCGCACGCGCTGCTCGGCTTCGCCGGCGGCGAGGACGCGACGAGCCTCCGCTGGGCGCAGGCCCTCCCCACCGCGCTGGACACGCCCGGGTCCGAGCCGGCGCTGCCGCTGACGCTGCAGGTGTTCCTCCTGAACCACCACACGCCAGCGTCCCTTTCCTTCTCCGGGGAGCGCGCTGGCGGCGGCGGTGGCGGTGGGGCGACGTACCCGGTGCGGGTCGACGGTGTCGAGCTGCTGCGCCGGCTGCCGGCAAAGACGCTGCGGCTGCTATTCACCAACCACCGCAACAACTGCTCCCGCCGGGGCGCGGCGGGCGGGGCGGCGAGCCGGCGGAACAGCCTCCGCCGCGCGAGCCTCGGCAGCTCCATCCGCAGCAACCTTCAGAGCGCGAATGCCAGCTCCACGGGCCGCTACGGCGGCGGCGGCGGCGGCGGCGGCGCGTCGTCGTCGGCGACGGTGCGGACGGTGATGGGGGAGGACGGGGAGCTGCCTGGCTGGGCGCGGGGCCACTGGCGCCGCGCGCTGCAGTCGACCATCGCTGAGGTCCTCGCCACGTCTCGCCAGGGACGCAACCCGCAGCAGCGCCCCTCCGTCAGCGGGGCCGATCTGCTGCCGGGCGGCGGCGCCCGGCGCACCAGCTACGGCTCGCGCGTCTTCGCCCCCGCCGACGACGAGCCGTCGCCCACCACCGCCACCACCAGCAGCAACTACGAGCGCTTCCCGCTGCTGGGCTTCGCGGTGGACGCTGCGACGGCGGTGCTGCTCAGCGCGTGGCGCTCGCGTCGGCTGAAGCTGGTGTCAGACGAGTGGTGCCGGGTCCTGGAGAACCGCTACGTGGCGGCGCTGGCGACGCAGCGGATGATTGGGCGGGGAAGTGTCACGCGACCGCGCGGCCTCCTCCTCTCCCCGAACGGGTCGGCCGTCACCGCCGACCTTGCGCCGCCCATTCCTCCGCCCCTCCCGCGGCGCGTGAGCGGTGGCGCGGGCGGGGAGGGCACCGCGGTGCTGACGATGGTCGGGTGGGCGGACGCCAGCACCACCGCCCAGCGGCTGCGGATGTCCTCCCTCGACACGGCAAGCGCTCGGTCAGCGCAGGCGCCGCCGCACGAGCACAGCGATGACTCCTCGTCCCACCATCAGCATGAGCAGCAGCAGCAGCAGCAGCAGCAGGGGCCGGAGCAACAACGGACGTCGACCGACTCGTCGAGTGTGTCCAAGGCGGAGGGCGGCAACAGCGGCGCGAGCGACGATCAGCGGCTGAGTCTCTCTACGAGAGGGCACTTCTCCCCGCGCGTCTCCATTCCCCACCCGCCGCGCATCGGACATCCCCCGCACGCGTCGCCGCCGCCGGAGCACGTGGCGGCGTCGGCGTCCGGCCAGACCCTCCGCTCCCCGCCCTCGTCTAGCTTGAAGGTCTCCTCCACGGAGGAGGAGCCGCTGCTGCCGGCCGGGCCCCCGCTCACCTTCAACGGCATCCCCTTTGCCCCCACGAGCACCGCCAACAACGGCACCGGCGGCCGCAGTTGCTACCCCCTCGATATGCGGAACGTGTATGTGGCGGCGTCGCTGGCGGCGGAGGAGACGGCCGGCGTCCTCCTCCCCCGCCTCCACCGTATCCGGGCCGAGTACCAGCAGATGTGGGCCCGCGCCAGGGCCGCCGCAGCCGCGCTCGCGTCCACCAGCGATGGCGCGGGGAAGGCGACGACGCCTCAGCGCAGCGGTGGCCCAGCCGTCCCCGCGCTCATTTCCGCCTTTGACGCGTGGGCGCTGCTGCGGCCGCTGCTCGAGCTCGAGTCGGAGTACGCCGCGACGCTGCGGCTCGTCCACGAGCACGAGCGCACCATCCACCACTTCAACCTCAACGTGGACGCCTTCAACGCCCACCAGGCCCGGGAGCAGATCCTGTGGGGCCCCATCTACCGCAGCAGCCTCGCGCTCTCCTACCTCCTGTGCAACTATCTGCGCCGGCACGGGCTCGAGGAGCTGCCGGAGCACTACCTGCCGCTGCTGCACCCCGTCGCCCTCTTCGTCGGGTGCCCCGGCGGCCACCGCGAGCTGCGTGCGAAGCTGAAGGAGGTGCTCGTCGACGTCTCGGAGCGCGCGAAGCGGGTGCAGGTGCACGTCGAGATGCTTCCGGAGACGCTGCTGGAGGACGCGGCGCGGGCGGTGTCCGCCACGCACGCGGCCGCCGCCACCGGCTCCGCCACCGCCACCACGTGCCTCCCGTCGGACATCGTCTCATCGCTCACGACGGAGGCGGATGTGCTGGGGGTGCCCCTGACGCAGGTGGAGCTGCCGCCGAGGCGGCTGTTCGATGTCGAACCGCTGTCGTACGGCATCAACTTGTGATAACGGTTTTTACGGAGGAGCAAGAAGAAGAAAAGAGAGAGAGAAAAAAGAAGAAACGCGGGATGCAGACTCCCTCGTTTTTCTCTCTCTATTTTTAAAACAAAACACAGGCGAACCAGTGGAGGGGCCTGCGGGGTGACATTCGTCCCCTCTACCCCCTACTGCGTTTTGCCTCCCCCCCCCCCACCCCAACAACACAACTTTTTCTTTCTCTACCCCACCACCCTCACTTATTGTGTGTATATATATATATATATATATATCATACACATCTCTGTGAATGTGTGTATGTGTGTATATATTCGTATTTTCAAATGGAAAGGAAGATGTCTTCCCTCTTACCGATTGCTCGAGTTCACCTTCTTGTACAATTCTTCTTTCTTTCTGTTTTCACTTCATTCGTTCTTTTTCCCCTTTTTCGTCTTCTTGCTGACACTATCATTTATTCTCTCTCTCTCTCATTCTATACTGCCGCGGTCACGTGAACGACAGGATATCTGCTGCACTGACTAGGCGTCAGCGCAGCAACTACCATGTACATAAAACCGATATACACATCCACACACACACACACACATATACATATGCACATACACACAGGTACATGAGAGCACGCAACAGTATCCGAAGCAGGAGAGCTCAATACAACAACAACAACAACAATAAC